>JAECMU010128192.1:5791-18171 GCA_016106625.1 Dracogyra subfuscus
CACACACACACACATGGACTAGTCCTAAGATCGCAATAACATCTAGAGTACAAGACAAAATGAAGAGACATATGTAGTCACATGACCAGAAGCAGTAGACACAACACAGAAATTGAGCAGTTTGATTGGTTTTTGGGGTGTTTGAACCAGTCTAAGGAGAAAATTATCAAAATGCTGAAGTAGCAATGTGATTTGCCATCCGTCAGAGGCTTCACCGATGGCAGTTTTCTGCCAGTGGATACAAAGCATTGTCATCAGTTGAAGGAACTATTTTTATTTTTAATATTTGTTGCAAATGTTACCAATTTAAAATAGCTGTAGGCAGGCTCAAAATGGCCGTCGGTGAGCATACTTGTCAGTGGAAAAATCATTTCAAACTTGCCGTAGGCAACAAGTTCTTACATTCGAGCCCTGTGCTAAGCGTTAAAGTCAACTCCCAACTTGGTGGTCGAGTAGTCGGAGTATATCTTACTATTTATTGCTATGATTTATTATTGTTGGCATTATTCACTGCATTATTTTTAACACAATTTTGTTCATGTTCCATTTATGATTGCATAATACTGTATGTAACTTTTCTCTCATCAGTTCACAATTCCACAATTCTTTAATTAGCAAATGACACTAATTTTATGAGTCTTGTGTTTAAAACTAAAACCGATACAAGTGACTGCAAGGCCACTGTGTGTGAAAAGTTGCCATTTTGTTTTTATACATTAGTCCAAATATTGAAAAGCTAGCTAGGGAAACTATATTTGGGTTCAGCACCTTTTAATACGCTGAAGTTGGTAGAAAACACACCAGTCACACGCACCATAATGCACACCTAAGTAATGGACTACTAACATTAAGTATTGATGTGACGGACTAGCACTCTGAATGCTTTCTAATGAACAGTGTGACTTCTTTTAAATACGTTGTTAAAATTTGGCTGTGAGTGATGTTATTATAGACTACATAAAGTTGTTTCATTATTTTGAAAATAGGTTTCACAACTGCCATGCATACTTACATTATTGCCTATGTATATACTGCAAATACCGGTAAGTTGATGTTTAGTGTATTGGTTAGAGCTGAGCGGTATGCCATATATACCATTCGGTATCGGTATCATGTTGGTACAAATTTACTGTACCGAGCCAATCTCAAAATGCCAAATGTTTGGTATTGAAAAATATTTTATGTCATTCGGTAAATCACTAACAATATATCTGAGAGAGATGAGCTCTTTGGTATGGAATTTAATTTTATTTAGATGACATTTGCGGACTTCGGCATGCATTTAATTTTAAAGTTAAAAATACTGCTTGATATTGGTATTGTACTAGTACCGAATACCGTACCGATACTGAGGTAAATCACCCCCAAAAATACTGACACCGATACCGAACCTGAAATTTCAATACCCAATATCAGTTGTCTAAACCCAGTGATCCTTGTTGCAATATCTCTGTTATGCATAACACATGTTCTGTGTCGGGAGTTTTCACTGCTGGTTTTTTATAACTGAAGCAAAACTGTCGCTTGTTATAATTTTGGTATGATTAAGAATAAAATATTTGCACATTTCTCATTTCAGTTTCCTTCTCCATATTTGTGTAATTTCCCTCCAAAATAAAGATGTACTCTTTAATTTTATTAACTGTTTTAACAGTAATTCAGGTGGTGAGATCTTGTCAGTTTTTCCTAGCTTCAAATATTTTAATGTACGTGGAATAGTTGACGGTTATGATATTACATTTGCATACAGTGCTACATTATATACTCATTTTAACTTGAATGTTTATGTTGTGTATTGACAAATGGGTTTGTTTAGTAGGGTTTTTGTTGTTGGTGGTTTTCTCCAATAGTTACATACCTAACAAGCAAACATTACGGTACTTAAAATGTAACATTTAGTACAACACTTTATTCAATTCTATTCTGTGGGTGTCTTTTTGATTCGCTGTAAGAGTATCTAATTACTGGTGATACACAGAGAATACCTGGATACTGTCTTAAGATATCGGCTTTATCATGTGATGGTTAGGATAGCAGATGCTGCAAGGCTCTGCCGGGCATCGGCCACCATTTGACCTGAGAAGGATAAAAACAATACTGAAGTCAATAACCAGTTCTTTTATTTATCCTGCAATCCTATATAATTACCACATACACACACACAAAAAACCCACAAAAAAAACAAATAAAACTAACCATTTAATTTGAAAACTTTACCATTTGCTAGGCCCATGTGAGATGAATGCCTTGTCACCTACAATATCTATACACCAAAACAAAATAGTTCTAAAATAACTACAGTTTATTTCTTATTTTAAAAATAAAAATTGTCTTCAAAACTGTTTTCAAACATCAAAACCATCGACTGGGAAGAAAAGAAGAATATTAAGTAATTTAGAAAAATATAACATTCCTTTGCTGATAATATTAACTAGTGTAGAAGTAGTTCCATCCCAAAAAGGTTTATTTTTAGTTAGTGACTGAAAATATTCAAATTTACCTAGTCATCCTATCTCGACAATATACATGTCAGTGTTGTAGGAAGGTCCTAGGGGGTGGGGCACACACATAAATATATATAAACTGTCACTGCTGCAACTGGATCAAGAAAAACACTTCCTATAACAATGCATAGATTTACTGTAGTGTTTGCAGGATAAATAATAGTTTTGAAGATTTCAGCTGATCTAAATGCAACATAAAAAGTTATGTGGGGACCAACAAAATTATTTTACAATTGGACTTTTCATACCTCTAAAATAAATTTAATAAGTGAGGTATATGTGAAGGCAATTATTTAATAATCACTGTAATTTTTCTGAATACTTACTGTATGTGTAAATAGGTCAGCATTGTATAATAGAGCTTGTCAACTTATTTATTTAGTTAGAAACACAAGACATTTTCATCCTCTCATCTACAAAGTGAGATACATGTTTTCCAGTAGTGGACACAGCTTTTGTGTTTGGTTTCAAGCTTATGCATACGGCACCATTTCTCACAAATCATGCAGGCTTCATTTAAAAACACCAGATTTTATTTGGTGCAAATCCACCAGATTCAATTATTTTCATATACTATTTACATTGTGTCCGATTCAGAATTTGAATAAATAATATAATCATTATTCTGGACATTGTTTGAAGATTAGGGACCGCATTTATAAAGCCTGTTTATGTCTTACAAGCGTGTAACTACATACATTTACAATGCTCAAACACGTGTGGTTAAGATTCAACTCTGAATGTTATGAAGTCACTAAATGCTTGGGTTTTTTTAAAATTGAATGATCATGACTTCATTTACAGGGATGTTATGGAAATCAGATTCCCTGTGAATAACTAGCCCTGATGTAGATTTCTATCAGTGTGCATGTTTAATTTAAGCTTTCAGTGTGTAATTCTCGTTGTTGCACCTATAGTACTTTTACAATGCCAGTGACTACAGGCGTCAACTTTTGTATTATAGTTTCATATTATAGTTTTATATAAGTTTCATATTGATCCATTTCTCTCAATCTATAAGTCCTAGGTCAGTGAAACTTCATTTATAGTTGCCATCACAGTGCACTGAAAATGTTCATGGTGGGCAAGATATTTGACTCCACAGAATTCTTATTATGTTATAAACTGCTTACTTAGGCTCTAATCATTTGTGGAACCCCTGTTGAGAAGTGTTGTGTTAAAGTGCATTGTAAACGATCTGGTAACATTCTCAATGTGTTTACTGCTACACTGTTAGATTTTTAAAACATTTTAGTTTCTGTGTCATGCGTGTAACTTAAGAATAATCAAATTGTAAAACACAGGATTGTTTCAGGTTTAATAGATGTACATTTAAATGTTTGAAACTTTTATGCAGTTGTATTTGTTAGTGTGTATGTGAATTCTTGTAAATACTGTACATATTTGTTAATTAGTTTGGTGATTTGATACATATTTATCTAAGTATAACTTTATTGTTTGTATTATTTTTTCACCTCATGAATGCATATACTGGTTGCATATTATTTATTATTAATATTGTGACCTGTCAGTCTCCTTTTCTTACTGTGCCTCTTTAATGATGGAGCAAGTCATTAGAGCTGTATTATGTAAAATTTCATCACAACTTATTTATATGTCACATCTCTGAACTGTTAAGTAACTTAGGGGATGTTTGGAACATGCAGGTCAACATTGTCAAGAATGGCTTCTAAGAATACAAAGGATTAAGGATTTTAAGATAACTGCCAAAAAACTAATAATCCTCGACTATTTTGAACATTTCTATTGTGACATATTTATACCTGTAAAAAATATACTTAAAGTTATTTGTTTTAATTTATTAGTTATGTTTCGGCATCACTGATTTCTGGTTGCATGTTTATACATTCTGGGGTTGTTGTTGTTTTCTGTTAATAAATACAATACATCCAGGGTTAGCTCTGTGGGTGAAGAGAACATTTTGCCCAATTGTCTAATGTACTTATTAAACTTGGCAATTGGTGATTTGACGAGTGCCAGAGCTAGTCCTGATATGTATTATTCCAAGTCATTTGAATTAGCTCTTCTCGTTTGTTATGTATTTAGTTTTAAACTGGACACAAAGTCAACATACAATAGGTGTTGGATGCTAAAACAATATTTATGAGGTGGGGTAGTGCAGTGCACATTTCTTACAATATCAGACAAAATCATTTATTTGTTATTTGTTTATTTTGAAGTGAGCAATAGCAATTTCGAAAACTAATTCCCTGAAACCGAAACTATTTTATCGTCCCTTTCAAGGCCGAGTTCTTGAAATTGAATGTATGTTGGGTTTTGTACTGTTTGTAATTGTACGAAATCTTTTACACAGATTTATGTTTAGGTGCACTTCGGCTTACAGTGATTTGTGAAATTGGCTTGAGAACAAAAACAATGCAGCTTGTTTAAAAGTCTGCATTAAAATGTTGTCTTTGACGTTTTCTTCTTTCTAGGCACAGCCTAGTTTTTAGATTTTCAAACTGTAATTAATTGATAAAATGACTTTTCTTTTAATATATTATTTGAATACATAATCAGTATAATGTATATATGCGTATAGGCTCCTATTTTTGTAAGGGAGGCAGGCTGATTTGTACCCGAATTTAATAAATACCTCCAAATCTGGATAACAACCTTTATTCATATTAGTATTAATGCCAAACAGTTATATAGGGTTGCAAACAAATCGTCACACATTTTCATCGCACTAAACGCACACACACACCCTCACAAGTACAAAGTCACATTTTACTACTCATTTGTATCTTGTCTATACAACGAAATCAAGGTTTATATGTTCAGATTGTACCATACATAATCACTGAATGTATTGTAATTACTAATTTAATGTTCCTGAATCTATTGTAATTACTGATTTAATGTTGCTGAATCTATTGTAATTACAAACTTAATGTCACTGAATCTATTGTAATTACTGATTTAATGTTGCTGAATATATTGTAATGACAAACTTAATGTTGCTGAATCTATTGTAATTACTGACTTAATGTCCCTGAATCTATTGTAAATACTAACTTAATGTCGCTGAATCTATTGTAAATACTAACTTAATGTCGCTGAATCTATTGTAAATACTAACTTAATGTCCCTGAATCTATTGTAAATACTAACTAAATGTCGCTGAATCTATTGTAATTACAAACGTAATGTCGCTGAATCTATTGTAATTACTGACTTAATGTTGCTGAATCTATTGTAATTACAAACGTAATGTCGCTGAATCTATTGTAATTACTGGCTTAATGTCGCTGAATGTATTGTTAGTGTAATCTAGTTACTGTTTTGTCCAATGAATAATAATAAATAAAAATAATAAATATTGATGATGTTCCCTCAAACTCTGTACTTTTGTATTTGATGAGATTCTTAAAAGGAAATAACTGTAATGAGTAGAATCCAGTCAATCAGCGAAGTTAAAGTGACGCCATGTTATCGAAGAACAAATTTTATAAAGTTTGTTATTCATGCTGTTTCTTTATTTTTATTTTCTTCTGGTAATCAAGTCATAATTTTGATGAATTAAGCTTCATTAGACATTAACTAATTCACTGAACTTCCTACCTATGAGTTCAGTTTTGGGGCCACATTTCGGTAAAAGAGAAGATAATTTGTAAATAATTTGGTAAAATACAAACTTTTTAAATAGTCTTGAAAATGTAAAGTTAAATTTAAATTTTTTATAAAGTTCCATCTTAGTTTGTTGTCTTAATAAATTATGAATAACACCCACGGCTGAAATGGTAGGATGATTATTGTGGTACATTGTTCTGTCTTGTACGTATTATGTATTTCTATCAATTATGTTTGCAACTGCCAATGTAGATTTATTACAAGGTAACTGATCCAGTATAAATCAATATTTACTAGTGTTTGCTAGGGCTAGGTTGTTTTAGTACATTGATTGAAAAACAGAGGAATTAAGTATTGTAGTTGATATTTTTAAGATGAGATTAAGACTAATATCAGTGTATGAACACTATTAGTAGCAGTGATAAGTAAACAAGTTTAAAAGAAGGAATAATTGTATTATTTCCTAAGTCTTATAATGTTTTCACTAGTTTTATTTCCAAAGTTGTGTTATTAAAATTTACAAACTATAGTCATGGTGAGGCAGATTACAGTACTGTCACCTAGATTTTCTATACAATGTATCCTCTAGACAAACCAAATCATAGCTACTAGTCGATGGATTATCGAAAGTGTAGGTAGTTGTAGAGTATGTATATGGTAATTTCCGTTATTGATAGTATCATGTGTAATAATAATATCACATAAGTGAGCCTACATTCATCTTGTCAGATGCCATGTTATCAAAGAACTAATTAAAAAAAAAAGAATCTCATCCATAATGTTTGTTTATTTCCTTCACTTCTGCCGGGCATACAAGGATCACAAACTTGGCCAACTTATTATGGAGTCTCGTCCGAGATGGATGATCAATTCTAAGATGCAGAAACCAGTTGTGATTGTGATATCTTAATGTATTTCAACATGGGGGACTTGATAGTCCAGAAAGATGGAGCTACCAGAGAGTGATGATCAGTTTGAAGTGGGGACCCTGATATTTTAACATATTTTAACTTGATAGTCCAGAAAGATGGAGCTACCAGAGAGTGATGATCAGTTTGAAGTGGGGACCCTGATATCTAACATATTTTAACTTGATAGTTCAGAAAGATGGAGCTACCAGATAGTGATGATCAATTCAAAGTGGTAAATATTAAATGGTACATGATAACAACTGTCGCTAATAAAATAAATTAAATACAAAATACTGTTGGAGTTGTACATTATCACAGAATGTGGTTTAATTTTTTTTAATCCGAGAATATTGGTGTTAATGGGCTGGTGTTTGGGTCATCAGACAGTAAGGTGAGTTTTCTTTGTGTGTTTTTTTTACACGTCTGCAATTAATAGTTTGTGTAGATATGTAAAGCAACTACAACAACTTCTCTATCACAAACAACTTTATGTCTGTCTTGAGAGAAGGTAGGATGTCTCAGATAGCTGAGTTAGTAAATCAAAACAGAACATTGGGTAATTGATTATTACCTTTAATTGTGTCTGTGTAAACTGTTTATCTCTCTCGTTCGTTTTAAGAGTTTAATGCATTGTGTGTTTTAAACCTGTGTCTGTGTTTGAGAAAATACTACAACTTGAAGATTTAAATCTTGTGTTATGCATTCATCATATCCAAACTGACTGAACTACATGATTTGATTTGTGTCCATTTTAAATTGTGTTACCATGGTGAGGTTTATCAACAAGGAGGGTGAAGTTGCAGTTTGTATCATTAATTTTGGTCTGTTTACTGTCTTTCATGTCAACACAATGGTTGGTTAATGGGAGTAAAGTGTTTAACATTACTTGTATTTCAATGAACAGTAGGTTATTTACTTTTACAGAACAATGCCACGCACACACTCGCACATTAATAGTCATGAGTGAAATAATCACATAAGTACAAACATAATTACCGTTAATTTTATAATGAGAGTTCTATTTATTTATGTAGTGTGCAAGAGACGGTCACGGGTTTTATATGCCAGCCAGATGATCAAACTTGATGTTTGTGGGTATGCTGGTCCGAGTGATGTTTTGTAACTCTTTGTTTAGATACAAATATACATTGATAGCTACTAGCTGTATAGTGTTAGGGTGTAGTATGTTTGGGACCCAGTTTCTAAGGTTTCCTAAGTTGCTGCCTCTGTTCTTTAAATAATAATCTTGTGTATATGAGTAAACCCTAATTTGACTCTTGATAGACCATACTACAAGTCAAATAAGGCGACACAATATATACATATATGTCACTCAGAGTAATTATATACATGTAGTTTATATGGAAATGGGAATTTAGTTTTCTTAAGTTGACATGTGGTAAAAAAAAAGTTTGAAAGAATAATAAGATTAAATGCTGTATGTTTGTGATAGTGACATAATTTTATTGGACTATAATAAAATGGTGGAAAATCAAATGTGAATGTTATTTGTTCCTGTCGTGTAATCTGTACTTTTTGTTGAAGCCTATCTGTAAGTTAACAGTTGGAAAATGCATACCATTTTTTGTATTTACCTTAGTTATAAAAATGAGACCCAGTGAACTGATCAAAATAACTTCTCTTTGATCAGTCTGACTTTGTCCCGTCATTGTCCCAGTGGCAAAAATTTAACTTTTTACACACCAAGTCCACTCGAAAGGAAACTCCCAACAAAACAAAACATTTAAGTTTGCATTCATTTGTAAACTTCTCCCACTCAAAGTTAGAGGATGCTAATAAGACAAGGAAAAGAAAGTATAGTTTGGTTTAGTTTGTTTTTGTTTAACCGAATTGCACATTGATTTTTTATTCACTGGCTACGGATGTCTGATAAGTGGTCATCAGAGAAAACCTGCTGCACTTTTCCTTTGGCAGCAAGGGATCTTTTATATGCACTTTACCACAGACAGTATAGCACATACCACAGACAGTATAGCATATACCACAGACAGGATAGTGTGTTCTTTTCATTTGCTTGTTGACTACATATCGAGGCCAGCAGTGACTGAACAATACTATTCTCTGTAGATCACTTTGTGTGCCATACAGCTTCTTCTGGAGAGGTTGTAGTTGTTCAGGTAGTCTCTCTTAGCTACTGTAGGTTGACAGAGCAGTGTATACCATACCTTTCTGGTTTAACAGTCATGCGGCACTGGTTGGGACAGGAAAATTATCAGGCAAGCACTCTACTGACAGAAATATATCCCACACCATACAGTTCTCTGACAATATAATTTTCTAACAAAAAGTGGCATGGACACCGAAATAGAAAATTAAACTAGGAAGAACAGATGTAATATAGAGGTATGTAGTATCATGCCAGCAAGTTTATCATTATTAGTCTCATTAAAAATGTTCTACATCTATAGTTGGAGCTTAGTTCCATGTAATATGGACCGTGGCCAATGTATTCATTTTGGGATCGTTTCCTGTGGGTGGACCCCATTGGGCTATTTCTCATTCCAGCCTGTGTACGACGACCAATATATCAAAGGCTATGGTATGTGCTATCCTGTCTGTGGGATGGTGTAGGCCTATATAAAAGATGTGCCACTAAAGACAAAACGTAGCAGGTTTCTTTGAGACTGTCAAAATTACCAGTGTGCTCTAGTTACGTTAAACAAAACAAACTTTATTTATGTTTTTGTTGGCCAACAACAACAACAAAAATGTATCTCTTATTCTTCCAGGGGTGCGACGTAGACCAGTGGTTAAGCATTCACTTGATGTGTGGTGGGTTTGGGATTTATCTCCTTCAGTGGGACCACTGGGCTATTTCTTGTTTCAGCCAGTGCACCATGACTGGTACACCAAAGGCTGTGGTATGTGCTATTCTGTCTATGGGATGGTGCATATAAAAGATCCCATGCTACTAATGGAAAAATTTAGCAGGTTTCCTCTCTAAGACAATATGTTAAAATTACCAAATGTTTGACATCCAACAGCTTGTGATTAATAAATCACTGTGCTCTAGTATAGTGTTGATCATTAAACAAAAACAAACTTTAATAAAAACATGTCTTTTTCTTCCAACCATGTTCATCTGTGCCAAACTGTGCAGTGCTTTCAGCAGCAGCTGGTAAGATGCTACGGTTGTTTGAGATATAACTGCTGATAATGTTTTATCTCAGAATTTGTTACTGCTACTTGTAATACTAATAGTTGATGGTTATGTCCATGTGTTTAATTAAGTCTAATGATATATGAGTAAACGATCCTATATAATATATGCAAGTTGAATGAATTAATATTTTAATGCTAAACGGGCAGATTCAAAATGTGGTAAAGGAAGGTCACAAAGTTATGAAATAACTAAAGGCTAATGAACCTAGCTCCCAAAAGGAGCAAGTTCTGTAAAAGGGACGTGCTTTGAAATCTGAGGGCAAGTTAGACCCCTATCCTACTGGATACGCCGGTGATAAACTGAATTTATATAGGACAATTATAGGTCCATTCCTCAAATAAACTGTACATTTTATATGCACCCCAATATAAATTGTGGGTTTTTTTAAACAACGGAGGAAAGTACAACCACAACAAAAATGCTATGGCTGTCTGTTGGGTAAGGAAATATTTCTTATGACAAATTATCATAAAACGGGATATAGCTGTATAATATGAGACTGCGATAGAAGTGTTTTTGTTTTGGATTTGCAATTTGTATGGCCAGCAATCATTGATAAGCATACCAAGTGAAAAATTCACAAATTTTGAAAGATCAGTGAACAGATTAGACGAGAACTCGGAACGTGTTGAAACTGGACGTTTATTTTAAAATTTAAAGGCGCAGACTCTAGCTGTAACCGTGTAATGAACATCCGAGATACTGTGTTTAGTTAATCTACAAACCTGCAAACACACATTTGGATAATTATATAACCAAAAGAACCTAAAGTATGTGATGTTTAAATAGGAAAATACTGTCTACCACCTTAAAGGCAGATAAAGTTCATAAACTCCCACAAGAGCCTTATGTATAAAAAGATACATACCTGGACCACCAACACATACTGACACATTAACAAATGAAAAACGCGCAGTTTTAAAATTAATAAAAAACACATGATTTATTCCTGCAAACTGGGGGCAGCCGTTTTTGTGACATCCCTTGGTGTAGTTTGGGGCGAAGTGACTTTAGCTCCGTTGAACTTCTTTATTATGCAGTGTAAACAAACACTCTAATTTACAACAAGGCACTTCACTTTCATCAACCTGACTTGTAAAACAACATAAATGACTTCATAGTATAATAAACTATTTAACTAAATATATTTCAATTTGTATCAATATAACGAAATGGAATTGCAGTAATAAAGGGGGATGGCTGGTAAAGTCCATTATAATTTGAGGTTATCACACAATGCCCCGTGATCTTAATAAAAGAGGCACGTCTTTTTAGTGTGTCTAGACACAGTATCTGGGACCCGTCTAAATATACACCTGCCAATCAAGAAACACAGGTACAGGCCACGGAAAGAAAAAAACAATTAACTACGTTAACATAACACTCCGATTATTTCAGTAAAAGCCGCACTCCCTAGTTCCATCCAGCGAAAATAAATGATTATTTTTGTTAATCTACAAACCTGTAACACACTTGGATCACGTTTTTATAAAATGGAGTGAAAAAGCTGGTTTTATATCAATAAATACCATGGGAATCCCCATGTCCCAATTGCTTCAAATAAGTTTGAATGTTACAGTAGTATTCTGATGTCACTGGTAGATGTTGCTCGCAGCACAAAAATGCCTATGTCACGACAAATTTGACAGAAACTTGGGGTGAGTTCATTTCACCTCTCCTGAACATGTTCCAACTGTTCTGTTCTGGACAGCAAAAGGAATTAGTTTGGAACAGGAAGTTATTTACGAACATGGGTGCTTCTGTTTAGGTAGTGGCTGCTGCAGCAATCATGATAATTGAATTGGAATAAGATGACACTGACCATGTTGACTATGTTACAGTGTTCAGGCTTTCAAGCGGGCCCTTATTTTTCTAATTTTCCTTATTTTTTGACAGCAGCCCTAATATTCCTTATTGAAGCTTCAAAATCCTAAAAAAGCCCTAATTTTTTGGTGAAAATCCTAAATTTTCAAATTTTTTATTTTTTTTGTTGGATAAATGCAACATAAAATAAGTGTTGGAATTAATTAAATCTAGCCTTAGTATACTTTCAGATAATGAATATCTTGAATTAAAGCTGCATTATCTGATTTCAATCGTATACAGTCAAGTTCTACTGTCTGAACAAATAATTACTCTCCTACCTTTAATTACCGTTACATTTTCCCAAAATTTTGTTCACACACG
>JAECMU010128217.1:0-11559 GCA_016106625.1 Dracogyra subfuscus
ACTCGCTCTCATCCTCATCCTCCATTCCATCTGACACATCACTCTGACTGTCTGCTTCTCCCTCTGAATCACTCTCTTCATCTTCTTGGTCCATCGTGTCAAGGATATCAACCAAGTTCTGCAAAGGCTGACTGGAATATTTCATTCCTCTCTAACAACTTTAACGGTTTGATCTTCCCCTTGGATCTAAAAGAACTGGTACTATCACATCCTGTATATGCGTGAAATCCGAGTAATGCTGTGCGAAAGACGGGGCTGTGCGATTCTGCCAGTTCGCTTACATCGATGGAAGACTTTGTGCGTCCCTTCCCAGTTTCGAAAATAATTCGCAGATCGGGAAGTCTACGTGCGTGGTGTAACAGTATGAAAAAGATGTCAGTGTCAGGACTTTTGACCCTAGCAGTTGGATAACCCGCTTCTCTTGCATACATGCAGTACAACACGACCCTACTGTCCGTCTCCTCCTGGTTTGACTCCAGCGATTCTATCTCAGTCACTGAAACTGTTTCTCCACTTGAAATCAGTTCATATACCTTTCCTTCACATATAAGTATTACCTTCCGCCCATGAAGTATAGGAGCTGCAGATGGACTGCTCCATGTTTCTAGCAAGATTTCTATGAACTGAACTTGGTTTCATCATTCGCTAAGAAGTCTTTCCAGTCTCTTGGTCTTTTCATCTGTACTCCACTCACAATAAGTCTTTCCACTGCTCCTCGTCTCTGTCGCTCAGCTGACTTCACAAAGTTTTCACCGTACATATCAGTGCTGAAAATGCAAGGGGACTGTGACTTCAGCACAGAATCCTCTAGGACTTTATTTTCGAAACTGAGAAGGGACGCACAAAGTCTTCCATCGATGTAAGCGAACTGGCAGAATCGCACAGCCCCCTCTTTCGCACAGCATTACTTGGATTTCACGCATACGGGTATACAGGATGTGACAGTACCAGTTCTTTTAGATCCAAGGGGAAGATCAAACCGTTAAAGTTGTTAGAGAGGAATGAAATATTCCAGTCAGCCTTTGCAGAACTTGGTGATTCCTAGACAGTCCCAGAGGGAGTGGTGACTTTGATTGAACAATTCACTTGCATGTTGTATGGGGATAAGCGGGTGAAAGAAGTGAACGAACTCAGATACACTCGGCTTCTGTCTAAATGTGGCAGGGACAAAAAGCTGAGTTTGACCAAGAAAATTGATCTTGCATCATTGCCACCGTGTCAAAGTTCATTAGAAGAGCACATCAAGCGTGTTAATTACCAGGTTGCCATTTGGAAACGTGCACACATTCCCAAAGTGGACTTGCCAGAACCATCTGCCGGTCATGGATGGACTACAGAAGATGGCAAAATGGTGCCAAAATGGTCCGGGAAAGATGTGCTGCCAGCTCAACTGGTTGATATCCTTGACACAATGGACCAATAAGATGAAGAGAGTGATTCAGAGGGAGAAGCAGACAGTGAGAGTGATGTGTCAGATGGAACGGAGGATGAGGATGAGAGCGAGTGTGACTTGTAGCCATACTGGCGTGTCTGCCTAGCCTACATGACTTTCGTGAAAAAGTAAGAAAGGGTTCATATTTGATTTATTTAGGCAGAAAATGCGGAACATGTTTGAAATTCATATTTGACCAATTCTGACACTTTATTTTGACATCTGCTGTAGTACTGGTAAACTGGTAAACATATGAGTATTATGGGTTAGCGGTTGACAGGAGCCGTTTTTCGGAGGAAAAAAAAAGGGTTAAGAAAAAGTACAGATTTAGATGGAAAGTGGTTAATCTATCTGAACCTTCCTTTTCCAAAAACATCAGAGGGATGTAAAGAACATAATCATGACAATTAATTTGCACAATATCTGTCTTAAAGCATAAAAATTACAAAATATTTTATTCAAGCCACGGATTTTAGGCATGACCTATTTTTGGTGACCTTTTGACCTCTCAAATCTGTTTGGATGAAATTTTATTATGCATCATTGTAAAGCTGACATCCAGCGAAAAAGAATGAGGGGTCATTTGTCACCCTGGAGTCTACGATTCCTGAGCTAGAGGCATTTTAGTTTCCCTTACCACTAATTTTCAGCATTTCGCCGAACCCCAGCCGAACACAAATACATGACCCACAAGCAAAGTTTGGTCAAGTAGATTCAATGTTAACATCAATTTTTTGATGAAGTAGGTCCATAGGTATAATAGCATACCAATGACGGAGCCCTGGGGGAGGGGGGGGGGGTGCATGGGGACCCCTAGTAGCCAACGGACTATCAAGCCTCGACCATTCAACAGATTTAGTACCAACAAGAGGCCTATAGGCCTATATAGTTCCAACATTTAATCTTCAATCGTGTCAGAAATATATAATTCATTAATTTGTAAAGACAACCTAATTTAAAATTTTAAAAATATGATACAAATTCAACCACTCCAAAATATTAAGTTTCGAAGATCACCATAGTATCAAGTTTCAGGACTATTCGATAAAAATTCTAGGAGAAGAAAGATTTTAAATTGGTCAATGTTAAATTTGTATAAAAAAAAAGTTTTTAATTTAATATAAATACCAAATTCAAAATTTCAAAAATATCTGTCTATGCTTAGAGTTACAGAACTATGCTATTAAAACTCATGGGGAAAGAGACTTCAAGTTTCAATTTATATTTAAATGTTTTTAATTTAATACAAATTAAAAAATTAGAAAATTAAAAGATATCTCCCTATTAGTTTGTGAAGACTGCACCAGAGAAACATAGTCTCCACTTTAAGAACTATCCGATCAAAACTCTAGGAGAAAATACTTTTAAATGTTCAATGATAACTTTCTATTTAAAAATCAAAAGTTCCAAAATATCCTCTATTAATTTATGAAAGACTGCCCGTAAGAATTCTTATACTAGGTTTCAAAACTATCCATTCAAAACTCTAGAAGGTAGACTTCTGAAATGTCAATGTTAATTTTCTATTTACAATGTTTAAATTTAATAAAACTTCAGAATTTTAATACTCCTATTAGTTTGCGAAGACTACCGCAGAGAATCATAATACTAATTTCCGAAATATTCCGATTAGAACTCTACGAAAAGGTAGACTTTAAAATGTTCAATGTTAACTTTGTTGTTAAAATTTGTAAATTTAATAAAAGTGCAAAAGTTATAAATCTCCTAAATATATCTCTATTAAAGCTCTACGAGAAGTATAAGCACATTTCTAATGTCAAATTTATATTAAAACCTTTTTAATTTAATAAAAATTCACAAATACAAAATTTCTTAAATTTCTCTCTATTAGTTTGTGAAGACATCCTTGGAGAATCATAGTACCACGTTTTATCCGATCAAAACTCTAAAAAGTAATTTTAATTTTTTAATGTCAGTTTTCCACTTAAAATTGTAAAATGTAATAAAACGTCCTGGCTAAAGTTAACCTGGCTATATATTTTGACTTCTCAAAATTATAAATACTGAATTACAAATATAAAAATATAAAAAAGCACTAAACCAGAATTACCAAAACAAATATGCGCCGGGAACTCATACAGTAAACTATCAGATCAGTTCATTGTTGTTTTGTCTTTGCTAGAAAATGTAGTCTTCTAATCTCTAAAATGATTTCGCGGCGCGTTTTGAATCGACATATTGGTTAGTGTAGATGAACCCTATTTACGTGTGAATCTTGTCCACCGGCTTGACGTCACTACTAGCACTATTCTCAAAGTGGAGATACGCTTTGTATTCCGGCTGAATGCACGAGGCAAGCTCCATACAGGACCGATCTTATGGTTCAAAGAAACCGCATCATTCATCTCATCTAGAGTGATTATCTCCACCCGACCTAAATATTCCAAATATTCGAATATTTGAAAAAACTATTCGAATATTTTGAATACCTAAGTAGAGTTTGTTTCAGTTCGAATATTATTCGGACTGAACACTAGTTTTAACTAGTTTTTTTTTTTTTAAACCCACCCCCGCAAAAAAAAAAAAAAAAAAAAAAAAAAAAAAAAAAAAAAAAAAAAAAAACCCATAAAAAACCATAAAACCCCCACAAAAAAACCCCAACAAAAACAAAACCGAAACAAACTGGACGTCATGTTTTATATCACACATCAGTTTAAAACAAAGACAGATATCAAAATGAAAAGTGTGCCTTCAATATTCAACACAATACATTAGTTTTGTGCAAAATTAAAAAAGTATGATGTTTATACCCAATATGTGCATGTTATTGCCAATATTGTATAAATTATGAATATGGCCTAGTAAAAATGTTTTTAACTGATCTATTTTGGGGGATTTTTTTTTTTTTCCTTTTTGTTTGTTTGTTGTTTGGTATCGATTTTTTTAATGGACTATGTTTCAATTAATCAAGGGTAGTGGATGTTAAGAAGACGTGATTTTAGACATAGTCAGTTTAAAACGAACATGAGAACATTCCATTCTACATTATTTTTAGACAGTTATTATTGAATGACATTTGTCATTTAAAGATGAGAAATCAATCGTTGCCGCCGGCTTAACTCAATTGTACCCCATAGACTGAGCATCGCACGATTGTTTTAATGGCCCAACTGTTGCGTGTTCAAAATCTTGCACCACTATTACAGGAGCTGCGTAATACATTGCGTGTTCAGTCTACACCTCGCGTGATGGGACTTCCAAATCAGTGTCTTGCAATCCTGAATGATGTATTACTGTATTTAATAATATTCTGAGCTCAGGGTGCATTATTGATAAATTCACTAATATGCACGGTCACTGGTGGTAAAGAGACGCTAAACGTCACTAAACATCGCGAAAATTACTTCGTTTTTACTACACGAAAATTAAGTATTGACGTAAATAAGATTGTGTTGTGCTGCGTTTAAAAAATTAAGCGGGAAACCGTTCAGCTATTATGTAATAAAAAGTCAGCAATTTTCCTATCCACAATGATTTGATAATCTAAGGCCATCCCCTCTTTTACGTAATTTTGTCAGAATTACATTATACGAAAGATATTTTTCCTCACATAATAGACAAGAGACAAACATAAATAAACTGATATATTAACCAATTAATTAAACCCACATGCAAGCACGCATGTACGCACATGCAAATCCCTCCCATAAGGTTTTGAAACGAATTACATCTACTCTCCTAGATGTGTATGTAATTATTGCAATGATATCGATAATTAAGAAATAAAAACATTTTTATTTGTAAAAAGTGAAAAAGAAAACTGAAGGCACATTAAAATTAACTTTTACGACACTTCAGCACATGATTTAAACTACTAAACTACGGCTATTAGTTACTAACATGCTTTTTGTCTTCCGAATAGCAGGGACGCACACACCACGACCTTTCACACAAGTCATGGGCCATTAGTTTGGAAAGAGGAAATCTGCTGCTGCCTCATAGACTAGTCTTACCAATTAGCAGCAAGAGATATTTTAACTGAACTTCCCCTTAGACTGGATATGGCATATCATAGATAAAACACACAGCCGGACCCAAAACGTATGTAATGATAAACACAGTTTGAAGTTGAATAATGTGGAAAGTATGCAACACACAACATTGAATATGTGTACACTACCTGTTTATACCTGATCGAATTTTCACTGTCATACTTAACATACGTTTAAAACGGAGCACGATACAAAATGTAATGTCACAAAATGCTATATCGCGGATAAGCTGCTCAATATGTATTATACGTACTAAAACAATGGTATGTGGCGGGACGCAACCCAGCGATAAAGCTATCGCTTGATGTACTGTCGGTCCAGGATCGATCCCCATCGGTGGGCCAGTTTGGCACAACAGGTATATCAAAGTCAATGTATGAGTTATTCTGTCTGTGGGATGGTGCACATAAAAGATTCCTTGTTACTAGTGAACAAAACGTGTAGTGGGATTCCTCTCTAAAACTCGGTCAAAATTTCCTAATGTTTGACATCCAACAGCCGATGGTTGATAAATAAACGTGCTCTACTGGTGTCGTTAAACATAACAACGTTTAAGTTTAACACAATGGTCAATTGGCCTACCATTTTCTTTAAAAGAAAATATTTCATCTAGAATGAAATGCACTTCTATACCATACGTCTTCGACAGTTATTGTTTTCCCCAGCATTTCAAGTTTTCCATTTAAAGTTTTTCTGCAAAGAACCTGTCAGCACTAGCGCCGCGAACTCATTGAGAGAAGATTGTATCATATTAAATAGTCCACTGGGTTGCTTTTGCAATTGTTGGAGAAAACAAATCTAGAAGAGGTAATGAAGTGCATTTTTCATCCGGTGAACAAGATCACAGGCTGACGTAGAACGAAGTGGTAGGCCAATCGACCCTATGTTTTAATATGAATAAATGAATGAATAAATGTTTAATGACACCCCAGCACAAAAATACACATCGGCTATTGGGTGTCAGGTGTCAGGAAAGGTAAGTATATGGAAATATTATTTAAGAACAGCTTCTAAGGTATTGATATAAAACCACAGTGTAAACAGCCGTGGGGGGAGTATACTCCAGTACAAATATCAAGGTAAGTATAGTTTAAAACTTTGTCTAGAAATCAAAGTGTTTTAAAAACTTTAAAATTTATTCTGGGTGGATTTTAAAAGATTCCAAAAACTTTTGTATCGTTTTTCGTCGGCTTCAGATGATTACACTCTAATGGAGCAGTCAGTGTACACTGACAATATTCACACTGAGTAGAAGGAGGGTCCTTCTTTAAAATACATTAATGTGATACGGCCACGACACAAGACTAGTTCATCCATCTTGCTCTGCCCGTAAGAAGACTACCACTCTCCTAGGACTGGCCTGACAAACTAAACTTTGTTTGCGTCCGTACCGTTTCAATCATCGTGCCTAAAATATATAAATTAATATATTTAAAATCACCGAAGGAGATCCGAACACTCTCATGTGACAAATTCAAAGCATACTTGGCAGCAAAATCTGCATTTTGATTGCCCCTAATATAACATACTAGTATTTGTTGGCAATGAACACACTTTCGTATCACCATCCAAGGGATGCTCGGCAGTAGCTTTTCAGCAGTATGTGTCTATCCTTTTTGTTCATACATTTAATGTTATATCATGCACTGTTTTAAAAATATGATATGTATCAAAGTTAAAATTACTTGATCAATAGACAACATATAGCAGGCCCGTATGGGGGAGGAGGTTTTCGTCTGAACCCTCCCGCAAAAGCTGAGTTCCACCTTTTTTCTTTTTCTAAATATTGCCTGTAACTTTTGCAACTCTCCCATTAAACAATATTTACTTGTCTTTATCATTTAGAAATACCTTTACCAAAGCTGCAGTGTTACATGATACAGAATGTCTAACTAATCTGGCAAAAATGTAGAACCTGCATGTAGCAATCATGTTTTAATTGCACTTTCTGCCCTATTGATGAACTCGTAGCGTTCGATAAACACATGACAATGACAGCCGTTCACCTTCCACTGATTTATCAACCAAAGTTAGAAATAAAAGGTTAACAACAACAGAAAGCAATCCTGTTAGGTCAGGTCAGGACATAGGTTTTAACGTGCACATTCACAACAATCTGTTGTAGCACACGCATGTCATGTGCAATGGTAGACATTCGCTGGCTCCTCCGTCCAGGATAGAAACAGGTTTGAGGTGGGTACGAGGTTCGCCCACGCTGACATGTACAATGGGAAACAAACAGACCGACCAGGGTGGGCAGTCAGCGAGTGTTGGTGCTATTGAATTTGAACATATCCCGTAGGATTAAAAAAAGGATTTTTTTTATTTAACGACGCACTCAACACATTTTATTGACGGTTATATGACGTCAGACATATGGTTAAAGACCACACAGATTTTGAGAGGAAACCCGCTGTCGCCACTTCATGGGCTACTCTTTCCGATTGGCAGTAAGGGATCCTATATTTGCGCTTCCCACAGACAGGATAGCACAAACCATGGCCTTTGTTGAACCAGTTATGGATCACTGGTCAGTGCAAGTGGTTTACACCTACCCATTGAGCCTTACGGATCACTCACTCAGGATTTGGAGTCGGTATCTGGATTAAAAATCCTATGCCTCAACTGGGATCCGAACCCAGTACCTACCAGCCTGTAGACAGATGGCCTAACCACTACGTAGGATTAAGGCCAATTATAAAATGTTACGAACTCTCCTCTTTTGAAGGTAATTTTCTAAGTATTTTAAAAAGTTTTATGGCCAACATGTAGATGTCATTTGTGATGTTATGACACATCAGTAACAAAAATGAAATGGGATGCAATACCTTATGCAATATATTTTGCTGAAAACGTTTGAGGACTACATCTACATTGACACTCTTAACAGGGGCAACTGCCAAAAATAGTTAACATATACCTCAGGTCAATACCGTTAACTCCTATTGTGTGCTAGAATTTCATTATCTTGATGTTCATTTTTAAAAATGTAAAACGTTTTCCGCGATTCAACTTTAAACAAGGTTTAATGGTTATATATGAACTGATACTAGGAACATTTGCCCAGGACAATAAAGGTTAACAGAGGGACGGACGGACAATGTCTTATTATAATACGACCTGTCAAAACTAGAACTGTTTTTATGAATCACGTGATGTACCCTATACATATAAACACGTAAACGATAATTACATTTTTTAACAGAAGTACAACTTTATAATTTGAAATTACTTCATGTGAATGACAAACTTTTACAAGACTACCACCCACCCACACACACGATATACGTAGACATTAAAAAAATACGTTATTGTCTTTACAATAAAACAATATTTGCTTTATTTACATATTACTCATGTTGAAGACTTGGACAAGGGTAGTAGTTAAACTTTTACTAAAGCGTGCGCTCTCTCTAATAGTTGAGAGCCGAGAATCCATATAATGATCGCAAATTACAGCGTTTGTCGTTTAACTAGAATTGTGAATTATGCAACGTATCGATCCCAGCATCGATGCACCGCGATCTCTCCCGACGGCTTCGATCATCCTTTTATAATCCTTCTTTTATATTGGGAACTTTGATTCAACAACAGGGCTGTTGATTTTTCGTATTGCCCAGTTCGATCTTAATGTCTTAATTTCACGAAATGGGGCCGAGACATCGATAATTTTCAAAAGCAATATTTGACAAAGACTTCTTTCCACGTCGGCGGCCCTCCGAGTGAAACTTGAAATAATCCATGATGTTCAGTTGTTTACCTTAACTTTCTGTAGACGATGAAAGCAGAAATCACCCATGTCAACTGAGGCCTGTTTTTTATTTGCGCTTTGCTAGCAAATAGTATTAAAAATTCCATTTAATGTGGTTGCTATTTCCATGTGCTGTTGTACACACAATCAAAAGCATCACGTCACTCCATAAAGCAGTGAATTGAAAATACACAAAGAAATGCAAATCGTAAATATTTGGTTTCCTATTACACAAAATAAAAAAGCACGATATCGTGTGATGCAGTGTACTTTGCAAACACAAAATAAAAACCACAATGACATGTGATATACTTTGCTAAAACAGAAAAATAAAACCCACAATGTCATGTGATATATTTGTGTTTTGCTAAAACAAAATAAGACCCACAATGTCATGATATATTTGTGTTTTGCAAAAACAAAATAAGACCCACAATGTCATGTGATATATTTGTGTTTTGCAAAAACAAAATAAAACCCACAATGTCATGTGATATATTTGTGTTTTGCAAAAACAAAATAAGACCCACAATGTCGTGATATATTTGTGTTTTGCAAAAACAAAATAAAACCCACAATGCCATGTGATATATTTGTGTTTTGCTAAAACAAAATAAAACCCACAATGCCATGTGATATATTTGTGTTTTGCTAAAACAAAATAAAACCCACAATGTCATGTGATATATTTGTGCTTTGCTAAAACAAAATAAAACCCACAATGTTGTGATATATTTGTTTTAATAACACAAGTAAAGCTATATATTCGTATTTGTGTTTGCTAACAAAATAAAAGAACACACCTTACACTCGTTCAAAAGACCATTTGTTTAATATTAGCGAAGGTAAATAGGTTGACCCCCACACCAGTCCCCACCCACTGTATAATTTTCTACACACGCACCTGGGCCCCGTTTTACAAAACGATCTTAGCGCTAAAATCACCTTAAGTGCATTGCTACATTATGCACATAAGGTGATCTTAGCCTTAAGATCGCTTCGTAAAACGGGGCCCGAATGCTTGTAAATATTGTTGTATTTTTATTGTTCTACTTATCTTAGTTTACTTAAATAAAGAATTTGCCTGTCTGCGTGTATACTGTAAGCAATATCAGAATTTAAAAAAATATTTTAATATAGCTCTGTAAAAATACAAACAAGAGGTGGATTCGCGCCTATGTGCACCTTTAATCGGTTTTCTAATAGCCCAGTGATAAATGCGCGATTAATTTGGGATCAATTCTCGTTGGTGGGCTCACTGGGCTATTTCTCGTTCCAGTCAGTGCTCACCCTGTAACAATACCGTGGTGTGTACTATCAGCTGTCTGGGGGTTGGTACATGATAACATGATACTAATGGAAAAAGAGTAGCCCATGGAGTGGCGATAGTGGGCTCTCTCTCTCTCTCTCTCTCTCTCTCTCTCTCTCTCTCTCTCTCTCTCTCTCTCTCTCTCTCTCTCTCTCTCTCTCTCTTTTCAAATAGCGATGCCCAGAGGTGCATTATCAGAGCAATTTAGTGTTGAATATTGTGAATAATTAATTATTAAAAAGGCACTTCAAATGGACGGGGTGGGGGATGGGAGTACAGGACCTCTGTTACCCTCCACTGGATCCGCCAGTTTAGGTTTATTGATATTTCATTTTTGATGATAATTTAATTGCAAGTTCAGTATTTTTTATAATGATAATCATTTAGTTGTTACATGATGTGCATATACGGTTATAGATTTGTCAATCCACTCTTCAGAGTAGACAGTTTTTTGACAGGCTTTGCATCCTCCCCTCAATGCATAATACTGGGTATTTGATTGATTATGCCCTGTTGTCAACGGAAGATGTTGAATTAACTTTAAAATGAATTGACGTGTCAGGGTTGTTATTTACTCAGCCCCGTGTTTTCCTCTTACAAGTAGAGAGCACCAGAGCCTCTACAGACAAAACTTCAAAAATCGAAAGCAACTCGTTCAATATCACAAAACTACGGGACACTCTCTGTTATGCACCATACCGAGTTGGGTAGAACGTTCGATGTTGGTCTTTTACAAATATTGCAGCTTTTCCAGTCTACGACGAAAGAATTGGATTAAATGTTCCATATAATTATTAATTATTCTGGCGAAACTAACTTGTCTGAATTCAAAGTGACGGCAGGAAGACTACAGCCAAATGCACTTTGCCAATCCAAACGTAATGACAATGGTCTCCTATAGAAGACATAAATTACTCAGAGGTTTTTTTTTCAGGAACAAACATCAACTTCAATACACTGGCAAATTCAAGAAATGGGGCTATGCTCATATTTAGGCACACAGTTATGGGCGTCCGCAGAAAAAAATCCAGGGAGGGGGAGGGGGGGGGGGGGG
>JAECMU010128220.1:0-12463 GCA_016106625.1 Dracogyra subfuscus
CCCCCCCCCCCCCCCCCCCCCCCCCCCATAGTTACACCACTGGATTAAGCTGCTAATTGGGGCAATAAACGTTCTATAGGAGACTTATGTCTTATCTGGCAGACTTCCCACAGACTACCTGTCATTAATGGACTTCACACATTAGTGCTAATTAAAAGCCCAGGACAATAGGAGCAGTTCTAGTATTAGGAACTGAAATCGTAAACAGTACCATGAAATACATCTATATATTCCTTTTATACCTGTCAAAAAAACAACAACAAAATACTTAGTAGTTATCTTTATACTAAATGAAATGGCTATGCACCATGCATTGATGTACATCAAATAAATTCACCAGACAAAGGATTACTAGTTGTCAACTTGTTGGGGGTTTTTTAAACTGAAAAAGTGCAATCATTATTTTAAAATGAAAATATTAACTGCTATGGTTTGAAAATAGGTGCTACATGTAGTCAGATACTTACAAAATTAGTCTTTGTGTATGCTAGACATATTCCACGTGCATGATGAAAAGAACTTGGCATTTTAACTTATAAATTCAAATAACTTTAATGGACGCTGCCATCTTGTTTCCTATTTATGTCGTATTCCTCCGCTATCTGGCGAACCACACAATAGTGTAAAGTCAATTGTTTTAAAAACATAATTATATATAATTTATATTTTGAATTTGCACCATAATGCCTAAGGTGGAAAACTTAATCCCAGTAATACCAAAAGTAATTAAATGACAGACGAAGTATATTAAATTACGTTCTTACGTTTTAACGTTAAATTAATTATGGTGTGATGGTTAACTGAGAGTAAGATATGTGCAGTTTGTATGATCTCAGAAGAGATGGTTTATTTTATGCTAGGACTATTATTGCTATTAATTAATATAATTATGGACTTTGGATTATATAGTATTATACTTATTTATTATTTTATTTACATCTGTATTTCTGAATGCGTATGTTGGTTACCGGCCAGGTGTTACAACCTTACTTACACACACTTGATATCTACATGACTGTGTTATATATGTGTATATTTTTATGACGTTGTAATGTATATGAATGGGTTAAACATTAGTAGTGAATGTATTAGGAAAGTATGGATTATATAATTGTATTTAGAAATAACATGGTTTTATGTCATGTGTATTGTGAATGTATTGTTAAATAGGAACTATGTATTAGTGATGTGATTCGATACATAGGTTTAATTATTTATGATAGTCTAGGGAATGTTAGGTGTCATGTGTATTTCTTATCATAATGTCATGTATTCTATATTCTTGTATTTTAATTTATTGTTTTGATTGTTTTAAAAATACATTGTGTGTGATGTTAAAATAAAATGCCATTGTCCTGAACCTACAGCTGTTTGTCGTCTTTTTGGAACACAAACATAATGCTGTTACATAAGACCAGGACCCAGGGTGGTTATGAAGCTGGGACTCGGGCCTTCTGTCCACTGGTGGAGCTGTTAACCAAAAGAAAGCTTGTATTAGGCATGGGTTTGGTGTCTTGACTGGCGGGGTACAAACACTGAGACCGTTATTGCATATACTTATGTTTAGATGGCCGGGTTCCTCGTGGCATGTGTAACCAATGGTGTTTATTAATGGACCTTACATAATGTAAACACACTGAGGGAAACAAACGTGACACCGATTAGTAAATAATTTAACCTACAGGGGCATACAACAAAACTAAATTATACAATTAGTACTAAATACAAACCAAAAGGCTATGTAAAAGCAGCAGAAAAAAAAACAACTTTAAAAACCCCAGCTGGTTTCGAACACTGATAAATGACCACGTGTGTGGAGCATGAAAAACATGTGCGCTTGGCTCGAGTGTATCGATGAATACCTTGTGCAAGTGCGAATATCCAAAGTGGTGGCTATCCTGAATGCATTCATGCTAGATTTGCTTAGTAGTTAGGTTAATTAGTGCTCATTAAATTGTCCACACTTCAAACAACAATGTCTATGCCAGTGTGTTGATGTTCGGAGAAGACTTGGCAGAACAAGTTGTACCAATCACAAGGTCGGGCCGGCGCTAAGCACTGGTAAAATTATAAAAATAGTGTTTAGGTATCTCACCACTATTGATTATACATTGGTGATTACACAAACATAAAGCCAAGCATTGACTAAATTATTAACAATAGGTGCTATATACTACCTGACATGAAGAAAACAATCCCTGTGACAGGATTTAACACACCTGGCAGCTTTAATGAAAGAAAAATCCTAATAATGTACTTGTGGCCAAGCAGTCCTAGGGGGGTTCTGGGGCATGGGCCCCCCCCCCCGAAACATTTCTGAAAAACTATATTAAAAATGGTGCATTCTGGAGCATTTTCTGAACAGTTTACCACAGTGATCAGAAATGGTAATTGGTATAGAATGTTCAATTAAAAACTCTGTAAACAGAACCTCTGCTTGTATTACTGTTGGTCGCTACTTCCACAGAAGAATGAACTGACTTGCTTTGTTGATGCCAAAGACTTACTTAGCGATTCATATTTTTTTGATCCAGTGTTTTTTTTAATGTCATGGAGACCACCGTGTCTTACACTGACATCTGACTGGCAAACGCAACAGAACGCATATAAATCACCCAACTTCGATTTCTGTATGATGTTCGGTTAAGTTTTAGAATATTCCGATTTGAATTTCCGATCAACTTTTGCATATTTCTTGTGATAATGTTTTGGTGAATTGCATTCGTCCGCCATTTCTTAATTTGTTTTGCCAGCTTGGATGATTGATCCCGCGATGAAACACGAGAGCGACGATTGGCCAAAATTTATTATATGTGTGACGTAACACGCAATTGGACTAATGGACAGAACCAGTGTAATGTAATGGTTCCCGCGTACTACAATTGGGTCACACTTAAAAGGACCGATTAAAGGATGCACTGAACGAATTTTTGAAATGATTTTCAAAAAGTGGAATACTATCTTTATAATTCATAGGGCGGAATGAGAATAAAACATCATAATTATTCCGCTAAAATCGTAATAGTTGGTAGGTATGATTTAAGCAAATAAAACTGATACTTCGCCGCCTGCAACTTCAATTATCCAGACTCCTTGGGACATGGAGTAATGGAGGGGAGGCAACTCTCATTAAAAATATGTAACACAGGCACTGTAAACAATGGTAAGCAGATATATGCATCTGTCAGTTTGATACTGTAAAATACTTTATTTTCGAGGGACAATAACACAAGAGGCCACGAAGAGTGGCCAGAGGGTTAGCAATACTGGGCTGAAATAATAGAAAATTAAGCTTCTCCACACATTAAGTTCACCTGACCAAAGTTATAACTATAAAGTTATACCATAGAGGAATTTCTGTTGAGGTAAAGTTGGGTACTGACAGCAGAACCTTATGAAATGGTCACAACAAATTTAAAAGACCATCCTGGTTACTGGCATATTTTAATATGTCATATGTATAAAATTTAATTAAAAACTTAATTTAAATACTGGATTTGGCAAATTCAAGTGAGCCAGAAAAAAGTTATTTTGGGAGAGCATGATAGGAAAATATGCACAGTGGCAACTGTCAACAGGACACATGGGCAGTTTACAGAGTGAACTAAATCCAAAAGTAACTGATGGCTGAGAGAACTGTCCACAATCATACACAAATTAAAAATGGAACGCAGATCAGTTTACTGCATGAGAGTATTTATTAACATAACACGCACCACAGGTTCCATTCCACCAAAGACTGCTACGTGCTAACATATACATAAGTTCACAGTCTGTCTTATGTTTAAGAATATAACACACCTAGTGTGATAACAATGAAGCCAAAGACAAAATCCATCAGAAAACCTGCACAAGGGTGCCTTTCAATAGGGACACAAATGTCTGCTCAAAAGAATTATAGGTGTTACTAAAACAAAGTGTCTTAAGCCTGAATGTGACAACATACCAGTTACCAAGAGACTTAGTCAAGAAGAGTTCAACACTGTTGTACACCATTGTGTCGAGGACGCTGCTGGAATTCCCAGTGACATTAGACTTCTCCGACCAACATGGGTCTCAACTGAAGGTGTTACACAGGCGAGTTCCTAAAAGCAAAAATGGACATAAATGATTCCAAAATGATACACTGTGGTATGCTTTTAAAC
This sequence comes from Dracogyra subfuscus, assembly GCA_016106625.1. Classification (NCBI taxonomy): domain Eukaryota; kingdom Metazoa; phylum Mollusca; class Gastropoda; order Neomphalida; family Peltospiridae; genus Dracogyra; species Dracogyra subfuscus. The sequence continues at coordinate 4,146 of JAECMU010128220.1, forward strand.
ATGTTTAATGACAGTAATGAAGACCACAGACTAGCTTCTCCACTGGCAAGTACACATGGAATCCAAACATATGTTATAAGTGGGGCCTGTGAACACAAACTATTTGAAGAGACTACACAGAATTCATTGAAATGTTCTAGAAGGGGGCCAAAATCAGCAAAGCCAAATGTTGGTGTACATGTAGGACTACAGAGCACATCTGTTGGTGTTACTGATTTCTGGGGAATAATGCTGTGTGCTGGGGTGACACCCCCAGCTACTAGGTGTATGTAGCAGGGCATAACATTTCTAATTTTTAGACAACCGACGTGTCGTTCGTGTGGTTTTAGTGTTTACACGAACAAATTTTTTCCCCAGTAGTGCACATACAAACGAAAATGTTAATGGGCCACGGTAATCAAATGATAAAGTAATATCATAAATATGAACGATTTTTGTATGTGTAGTTGTTCCTCTTCAAATTTACTATCATAAATACTCCCTCCCCCACCCCCACCCCAAAAAGAAAAAGAAAAAGGTAAGTAAATAATAATAAAACAATTCCATGCTAGGACCAGCTTGAAAGCTGTCATTTACATTTCAGCACACTACTCCATCGGTTGCAGGGACCGCAAATTGTAAAACATAGTGGTTCGGCTCGAGGTTGCTAAGATTCTCTTTTTAAATTCACTTTCTTCTTCTTCTTCTTTTTTTTCACGAACGATTACAGCTTTTGCACGAACGATCTGTTGTTTATGTTGATATTGGTTTTGCATAACCGACAGACGAACGACAAGATCGTTCGTGCCAAATTTTATGCCCTGATGTAGAATACTGCCAATTAAGTGGGATGAGTGACAACCAGCCTCAATAAACTTGACATGTCCACACACACAAAGCAGATTTAGTACAAATGAACATTAATAGGGGATTTTCACCTGACCATCCAAATACCATAGAAGGAGACTGCCAGTACGACAATCCTCTTTCACGTGGGTGGATCATTCCTACTCAAGACAGCAAAGCATGCAGTTGTGTTCAGCGAACATCGAGGTTTCTCTCCCTCCCCACCACCCTTGGGGCTGCCTTGTGCAAGCTTGGTCCTTTAATCAAGTATCGTGTTGAACACAATGGGAGTTCAGCTGTTGTCGCCTTGTATTACGGTGACAATAGACTGAAGGCATCCCAAGGCAGCACAGGGCAGACCAAACTTGGCGGCTCAACCGCCAGGGGCGGTTCAGGGGGGCCAAAGCCAACAGCTCAACTGCCGGCGGCAAAGGTGGGGCCTAAACTGTCAGCTCAACTAGCAGTGGGGGCCCCTCCCCCTGCAGCATCAGTGCCGATGGAGACAGCTCCAGCCAGCCCACCGGAGTCTCCAGGTGTTGTTACAACAGCTGGTGCAGAGCGGGACGCCAAGAAGAGGAAAGTGTTGGTTCAGGACCTGTGACACCCAACCCACTACTTGGCAGATCGCCTGCAACAAGCTTCCTGGACGGTACCTCAAGTGTGTCAAGGGGGAGTTCACTGCCATCTTCCAAATGCTAGGCTCCTTCATCTCCAAGAGTTGGAAACCAACACCATCTGGTCAGGGGCGGTACCAGTTCCAGTATGTTGAGAAGAGTCGCACCTTCTACTCGACGTCTGAGCAGAACAGGGTGCATCGGCAAGGACTGCTGAAATCAGGCATAGATAATCCAGTCCTCCATCAGATTATCAGGCTGATACTTCCAGAAGATTACCCAGCCTTCCTTTGGGGAGAGAGTTACATTGACCTGCCTCACTTCTTCCAGAGGTTCCGAGCCGATCACCCCAACATCACGCCATGAGTTCCGCCAAACCTCTCCTAGAGCAGGAACCTCCTTTTTAGTTGGACTTTAAATATTTTGGCCGTGGTTCAAACTTTTGTTAATATTTTTGTAAACAGTCCAACACACTTTACTTTGGTAGCCCGTCTAAATTGCTCAAATCACCCTAACAACATTTTGGCTGAGCACTCTATTATTATTTTTGGGATTTAAAATTTTATCCAGACAGGAGTCAAATGTAGCAGCTACTTTTGGCTTTAGGTCCCTTAAACTCAGCCCCCCTCCCGGCACGGGCCATATAGATCGGACTTTAAGCATTTATTTAGACCTCGGTTCAAAATTGTATGTCGAAATTACAAAAAGAAAAAGATATTATTAAATAGTCTTCTCTTCTTTCTCTTATTTAATTTTGGACTGTCCTTCTAAAAATTAAAATGCTCCAAATTATATAAATATTCGGCCGAGCAGTCAAATCTTTTTATTTTTGGCTTATTTAAATTATATTAAAGTTTTTACTAATTGCTATTTTCAAAACTCAGCCTTGGTCAGACTCGAGCGGGCAGCATAGCCTAGTGGTACAGTGCCTGCCTGATGTGCGGTCAGTCTAGAATCGATCCCCGTCAGCAAACCATTGGGTTTTTTCTCTACATAACCATATGTCCGACGCCGATATAACTGTAATTATAATGTGTTGAGTGCATTGTTAAACAAACAAACTGGTCAGACTCAGGATGGGCATGTTCGAAACCCTAGTGGTATATGGGCACATTAAACTAGTTATCATCATCATCATCATCAAGTGGGTGTGGTTCAACACCATTTCAACTGGCTACACACGCAACTTACACTATGGTGGAAAATGAGACCAGCAAATATACTCTGCAAGGCTCATGAACTTCAACCAGCGATAGAAAATAAGAGTAATATTCTAGCCCGATCACACAGGTACCTGTACAAGAAATCTCTGGCATAATCATACAATAGGAGACAAAGAACATTCTGCACCTCAGTGTTCCAGACTTCTCATCAGACTTCTGTCCACTACACGAGTGATGGCTACTCGCATTCTGTGTCAGGATTAGTCATTTCAAACCAGAATATCTAAAATGAAGATAACAAATCTGAAAGACACCTGTCATTTATCTGAATCGCAAAGAAAGTTCACAGAAAGGGTGAAGTTCAGTGGTTGCAAAACAAGATGTTGCGCATCGCATGCGATGTTTACTACCCTCATTTGCCACGTCTATTTTCACCACAGTTGCTCAGACTCCAGTTCATATTTTGTTGGTTCTTGTATGAATGTATAGCTTGGCTCCTATGTGGTAATTTCTTCAGGAAAGCTTCTAGTTTCCCATGAATACTGCATCCATTACTGCTCATTGCCTTTGTTTTTAAATATGTTTTTTTTTTGATTCATGAGCACAGTAGACTCAATGATTTTCAGTGATCACGGAAAACTTACGGAATTCCCATTGAGAAATGGATTTTACATTTTTTTTTTAAAGATTTACAATTTTCCAAAAAATTAATACTATTTTACTATGGCCACACTCTGTAAACTGACGACTGACCCGTGCGCAGTACTATTGGCAAAGGCTAGACTAGATTATGGGCTTTACGGAAAAACAAATGGTCACATTGGGAACCAATCAAATACTTTGCGAATGTTAAGGAAACGTTTGTTGCTGAAACTCGGGGCTGGTTTACTGTTTAGTCTGTTGCACCTGCACAGATGGTACAGGTTTTATTCCCCAGGAGTAAGTTTAGCCAGTGGTTTGTTGCTAACGCTCGTCTTGGAAGACCAAATGACCATTTCTGGAACCACCAGTCAAAATGTGTTTGCAAATGTTTAGCAACGAGTGGCTGGCTAAATGTTTCAATTTTACTTTATTTCCACTGTGTCATGCGCATACTTCAATTTGCAGACGACGTTAGACTGTCACAAAAATGGAACATTTTAAATGTTTACGTTTTTTGTGAACCCTAAGCCCCGTAAAATTAAGCAATGCACTTAATTGTTGGGCAATCATGCTTTATGTAGTTATTATAACTGTAGCCTTTGCTCCTGATGTGATTTTTCGCGACTAATATATAGGCTTGCTTTGATTTAATGACAAATAGTGACGTCATATTAATTTTTCTATTATTATTATTAATGATACCACAAGAAATCGCTGATTTTATATTAATCATGGCATATACTTTGGAGGCTTTCACCCCTATTGAAGTGTATTCCATAAAGAAATAAAATGGCAGATGGCAGAAAACTGCATGTATTTTGCCCTATGCTATCTCAGCGAAGTCGACACTGGTGATATCGTTACAGTCTCGTATGTGGAATCTGTGTCTTTATAATGGGGGTTTTCACAACTTGTGTCTAAACAAAATTTCGGGGAAATGTATCGGCAATTAAAAGTAGGAGAGTAATTTACTGTATTTTGGTTCGGGCTTTAATTTGTCACAACTTGTGTTAGTTCATTTGTTAATTACATAGTGTAGTCTGTAATGGAAATGAAACGGAATTTACAAAAACATGAAACTGTAAATAGCTTGTTTTTAAAATGGAAACCAGGTCCACTCAGTCATACTTGTTCTATTTTGGGGCCAACAATTTCACCAACTATATGCATGACAAGTGAACTACATTGCACACTTCCGTGGTAACAGACTCTGGGCCACAGAATCCCCCACTGTACCCCCCCATTACTGAGTGTCTGTAGCTCTCGATAAACCCCCAACTCCTACTATGTCAGTTACACGTATAACGTCTACTAGTACTTCCCTGGAAACACAAAAGTGGAAAGAGACAAGGTTTAAAAGAGATTTGCTATCCACTTGAGACGGTGCTACCACAATAAATATACGTCTCCACATAACCAACTTGTTAGCAACACAAACAAATTAGTGAGCACTCTGATTTACACGGCTACAAGTATCCTGGATTGTGTTACTGGGAAGTGTGGAGCAACATGCAGAAAACATTCCTTTGTGGGCTCAGGAGTAAAAAAAGGAGGTGATCAAACATGACATTCATGCCTACCAGTACAAAGTTCAATGTTAGGGTAGAAAGAAAGAAATGTTTTATTTAACAACGCACTCAACACATTTTGCGTCAGACATATGGTTAAGGACCACACAGATTTTGAGAGGAAACCCACTGTTGCCACTTTTTCTGATTTGCAGCAAGGGATCTTTTATTTGCTCTTCCCACAGACAGGACAGCACAAACTATGGCCTTTGTTGAACCAGTTATGGATCACTGGTCAGTGCAAGTGGTTGACACCTACCCATTGAGCCTTGCGGAGCACTCTCTCAGGGTTTGGGGTCGGTATCTGGATTAAAAATCCTATGCCTCAACTGGGATCCGAACCCAGTACCTACCAGCCTGTTGATTGATGGCCTAACCACAATGCCACCGAGGCCGGTCTGTTAGGATAGAGGACGAGGCACTAATTAAACATTGCATAGACATAAGACTGGGTGTACAAGCCACTGAGAAGACTATACTTTAACAAGAATACTCAAATATTTGAGTGTGTTAACAAGGCATACAGCAGAACAAATCCAAAAACTGTTACATACCACAGAAATTTCACCAGCTGTATACACAGTGCCGTGCATATGCTGAACAGTTCGGTCATTCAAGGATGTACAGCTGTTGCAGCTGGGGTACATGACAAAACATTGGTCATACGCCACTTGAAAACCATCGAGCAGATAGCCAGGAGACATGAGAGTCGTCAACAAACACAACAATTCCAAGCCAGCAGGGCATTTCTAAGAAGGAAAAGATACAATATGTATCAATGATAGACTTCATCAGAAAATAACATATTCAAAAATCTTACTCGACCCCAAACTGAACTGTAACTTTATCAGCAACAAACTGTGAACATTCAGTGAATTAATTTAGATATATACATGTTAATTTTGTATTTGTGTGTGTGTGCACACGTACCTGCCTGCGTGTGTGTGCCTGCATGCTTGTGCCAGCCTGTATTATAAAATGCAATCTGGACATGAATGCCAGACAAGTGGGCCCACGTCGAGACAGCTTGGCCCAGAGTTCTCAAACAACTCGGCCCACCGTGAGACAACTCGGCCCGGAGTCCAGAGACAACTCGGCACAAGGACAATCTTGTCTATTGTTAGACAAGTGTTGTTTTTTTAAATTAAAGTATTCTCACCGAAATAAAAGAATGTGTTTTTGTTAGTACTGAATTAGTCAAGGGGTGCTGCTTCCACGGTAACCAGGCTGTGACTGCCTGGAGGAAGGTGTAGGAGCTCGGTCTGGCACAACAATATTGTCTCGGTATGTATTATGACGCGGTATGTAATTTGGCGCGCTACCTTTAAATAGCAATTGTACGTCATCACGTCAAATGCAAAAACTTTTGTTCACGGAAGTATTTTTTATTGATAAGAATAATGCAATGTTTTCAATCTGCCACTTTGCGGTAAGTATAAACAATAAAAAATGTCATGTCATTAAAAGTACTATTTTCTGTAAGGCACTTTTTTAACATACATAAACATCCCTCTATCCCTTTTGAAAGAAAGATTTTATTTAATTATTAATGTCCTAAACTTACGGAGTCCTGCGATTTCACCACCGGTCGATATCGCCATAATATTATTCAATGCATGTTATGTAAACATTTTAAATAATAAAACTTCTCTTTAGTCAGGTATCCTTTAGGTGTTGTTGTTGTCATTTCTTAGCTTAGTTTATACAAGCATCGAACGAAGGAAAACGCTTCGGCAATCGCGGATCCGTGGACAACTCGGCCCACGTCGAGACAGCTCGGCACAGAGTTCTAAGACAACTCGGCCCGGAGTCCAGAGATGACTCGGCACATGCACAATATTGTCTACTGTTGAAAAATATTGTTGAACAAGTGTTGTTTTTTAAATTAAAGTATTCTCACATAAATAAAAAGAGTGTTTTTTGTGTGTTAGTTTTGATTTGAATTAGTCTCACCTTGGTTGAATTCGATTGGCATGGCATGGGGGCGAACTGACATAACATGGGGGCTAACTGACTAATACTTGGGGGCGAACTGACAGTGGGGGCGAACAGTTTAGGGGGCGAAATGTCTGGATTCCGTCAAAACCCATAGGCCTACCACGGCACGAGGATACATCAATCAACCAATGACAACGGCACCTGCAAGTTCGTCAAGAAGGTCTTCAAGGAGTTCCGATCGTCCGAACAATTACATAACTCTAAGGAGAACTAACTCTAACCCTAAATGCTGGAACGATCGGCACTCTTGCCATTGTGTTAACACACCAAAACGGAAAACAACGTGTTGAAAAGTTTGATAACAACTTTAGAGTTATTCCCCTTTTACTATCGACTAAGATCGGTAAATTCCGACACAGAACGTTCGACTTAATTCGTACAAACAATCGGTTCAACGATCTTCTAACTTAGAAATAGCATCGAATACGCTTTACAGTTTATATAACTATAAAGTATACATGTCTTGTGTGTGCAATCATAATCATGTTTAATCCTTGCAAACATGATAAATGAGGTGGAATACAGTTTTAAATTGATATATTCAAATTAAATTAGACGTTAATGTGTTTCCGGAATCTGCTCTGCAAATGAACAGGGGCGTAAAGCAAGTTTATAATTTCCGAGCAGAGCATATCGTCAACGTCCCTAACTGCGTTATGCTTCAAATTCCGTTCACTTTGTTTTCTCGTGCACGGTTCACGCAATCAGCATCCAGTTTGTTGTCATCGACATGTCGTTCATTTATGAGGTTTTTCTTCACAGTTCAGGAACATTTTCATAAACAATAAAGTTGAGAAAAGTAAGTATCTAAATACAAAACTTTACAAACCCCTAAAACCATTAATTTTACTACGTCGTTTTTGTTTATTCCTTAAAATTACCGATATCGGGTCCAAATGTCTCCTAGAAATGGACTTAAAATGGAGAAAAATGAATTAACATTCGGTGCGTGTCACATGACCTCACACGCGGTCATACTAATTACCGACAACAACCGACAAATACCGACAACAACCGACAACAATCGCCAATTACCGACAACAACCGACAACCACCTCAGTATTTACCGACAACAAACCCAGAATTACTACACTTCACAGACATCAGCTAAAACAATTATTGAAATATAATGTGGACAACTTAATTTTGTTTAGATGAAAATACACGACGTACTAAACGGCCTTAACAATAATTGACCAAAACGGCCAATGTGAAAAAGTTAAAACGGCTCTTAAGAAAAGTTAAAACGGCCAAAGTGAAAAAGTCATAACGGCTCGTTGAAAAAAAATCAAGACGGCCTTAGATATTATACTTTAAACTTGTATTTCATCTACACAAGTGTCAAGAAAGATGACTGTGCAAAGACAGTTTTTAAAGTAAGATCTTCATAGTTGCTAGTACGTGACACACCCATACAGACAACATCTGACTCTGACACCCATACCGACAACATCTCACTCTGACACACCCATCCAGACAACATCTCACTCTGACACGCACATACAGAC
>JAECMU010128227.1:0-12444 GCA_016106625.1 Dracogyra subfuscus
GAAACCACGATTGGTTTGTCAGATTAAACATTTCAGGGAGTTAGAATAATTAAAATTCTAATCTGGAGATCACTTTCCCAGAAAGGTTGCTATTTTTAAATCTATTGTGTAGATGTATTAGCTTTAAAACTATTTCCGCTGCTCCCTTTCTGTTTTCTCCTTTTAATTGTATATTATTTATTTTTGCTATGACAGGCTTGACAGCGATTCTCATTTCTCCGTTTCGCTATCAAAGTTGTTCTGAAAACATTTTATACCGCTGATACATTTCAAATGTTTGGCTGTAAATACAGTGAAGCTCCTCTAAACCGGACACGCTGGGAACCAAGTAAAACGTCTTCTTTTTAAGATGTGTCCAGGTACAGAGGTTATCTCCTGTACAGATATTTAAAGGGACCATGAACGGCGTCCGGTTTTGAGGGAATTCCGGTTTACAGAGGGGTTTCACAGTAGCTACAATTCAGTTACAAAACGTGCCTCACTGAATAGAGTATTCTGCAGGATAAATTACATACACATATTATTACATGGTGAGAGTATGTGTATGTGTGCGTGTGTGTGTGTGTGTGCGTGCGTGTGTGTGCGTGTGTGTGTTTGTGTGCGTTGTGTTGTGTTGAGGCAATACTTTGTTGAATTACCAGTAGCTAGGTAAAATCTCATGCGACCCTCTCTTTAACGGTTATATCTAGATATATATATTTCTACAGGCTATGGCGGCATCAAAACGGCCAAAGATTTGCGGAGTGCGGTGGAGAGCGTCGTGTACGTCAAGGTTAACGTCAGCGACGGCAGGAACGTTGTGGGACCCTTCACCGTCACTGTCAGGCTGAAAAGTCAGTGTTGTGGTCGCCAACTCTATGTTTTACTCAGTTTGTCAGTCGTTATATTCAATATACTGATTACAATTCCACAACCAACATATTTCAATTTTAATTACGATCATAACCATTAAGTTTAAACTGACGGACTTTGATTTATAGTATTTTACAGTGTAAAACTCATGATTTGATATAGGGAGCGTATACTTTGTATAATTATGATGCTAGAAAGGAATTAAAACAAACTAATAATGATCAAAAACTACTTTAATAGTCACTGTAATACGACGTAATGGGATGATTTCAAAATATCCAGAGTTGATTTTTCAATTGGTTTTATTTTATTTCTATGTATTTTTAACAATGTATTTAATACATTAGTACGAGGTTCATTTGCCTCTTCTGTTCAAAGACTCTTTGTTAGTTTTCCTTTTGAATAAAGTTTGCAAAAAGGTTTCACTGTAATGCTATTGCAAATTTAGACTTTATCATTACGGCTGTCGTGCATTAATATAGTTATTTTGTAACTAAAGTTTGTTAAAAGTTTGTTTTGGTTAACGATACCACTGGAACACATTGATTAATTAATCATCGGCTGTTGGATGTCAAACATTGGGTAATTCTAACAGTACCTGCTACAGTTTTCCTATGGCAGCAAGAGATCTTGTATATGCACTTTCCCACAAACAGGAAAGCACATACCACGGCCTTTGTCCAATTATGGTGTACTGGTTGGAAAGAGAAAAAAAAATCCTATCAGTTGAATGGATCCACCGAAGTGGTTCGATCCTGCGACACAAGTACCTAAAGCGAACACTCAACATACTGAACTAAATTTCGCCCACCCCCCCCCCCTCCCCGTGTTGTAATTATGACATTCTAGTTTTATCTGTGATAGCGATAGTTTAACTGTGGGATTTCTAGTTTTACTGTGTTGATATCGCTATTTTAACTGTAATATTGAACTATAAATTGTGATTTCGATACTTTGTCTGTGATTTGGGTACTTTATCTGTAATGTCGGTACTTTATCTGTGATTTGGGTACTTTATCTGTGATTTGTGTACTTTATCTGTTATGTTGGTTCTTTATCTGTGATTTGGGTACTTTATCTGTGATGTTGGTACTATATTTGTGATGTTTGGTACTTTATTTTTGATATTGGTACTTTATCTGTGATTTGGGTACTTTATTTGTGATGTTGGTACTTTATTTGTGATGTTGGTACTTTATTTGTGATTTGGGTACTTTATCTGTGATGTTGGTACTTTATTTGTGATGTTGGTACTTGATATGTGATGTTGGTACTTGATATGTGATGCTGGTACTGTGTCTGCATTGTTGGTACTCTGTCTGTGATATTGGTACTGTATATGTGATGTTGAAACTTTATCTGTGATGTTGGTACTTTATCTGTGATGTTGGTACTTTATCTGTGATGTTAGATACTTTATCTGTGCTGGTGGTACTTTATTTGTAATGATAGGTACTTTATCTGTGATAGCGGTAGTTTATCTATGATGTTGGTACTTTATCTGTGATGTTGGTACTTTATCTATGATGTTGATACTTTATCTCTGATGTTGGTACTTTATCTGTAATTTTGGGTACTTTATCTGTAATGTTAGGTATTTTATCTGTAATGTTAGGTACTTTATCTGTGATGGTGGTACTTTATCTCTTATGTTGGTACTTTACCTCTGATGTTGGTACTTTATCTGTATGTTGGTACTTTATCTGTGATCATGGTATTTTATCGGAAATGTTAGTTATTTTAGGTACTTTATCTGTGATGGTGGTACTTTATCTGTGATGTTGGTACTTTATCTGTAATGTTGGTATTTTATCTGTAATGTTGGTACATTATCTGTAATGTTAGGTACTTTATCTGTGATTTGGGTACTTTATCTGTGATGTTGGTACTTTATTTGTGATGTTGGTACTTTATTTGTCATATTGGTACTTTATCTGTGATTTGGGTACTTTATCTGTGATGTTGGTACTTTATTTGTGATGTTGGTACTTTATTTGTGATTTGGGTACTTTATCTGTGATGTTGGTACTCTATTTGTGATGTTAGTACTTGATCTGTGATGTTGGTACTTGATCTGTGATGCTGGTACTGTGTCTGCATTGTTGGTACTCTGTCTGTGATATTGGTACTGTATATGTGATGTTGGAACTTTATCTGTGATGTTGGTACTTTATCTGTGATATTAGATACTTTATCTGTAATGGTGGTACTTTATTTGTAATGATAGGTACTTTATCTGTGATAGCGGTAGTTTATCTGTGATGTTGGTACTTTATCTCTGATGTTGGTACTTTATCTGTAATTTTGAGTACTTTATCTGTAATGTTAGGTATTTTATCTGTAATGTTAGGTACTTTATCTGTGATGGTGGTACTTTATCTCTTATGTTGGTACTTTACCTCTGATGTTGGTACTTTATCTGTAATGTTGGTATTTTATCTGTAATGTTGGTACATTATCTGTAATGCTAGGTACTTTATCTGTGATGTTAGGTACTTTATTTGTGATGGTGGTACTTTATCTGTGATGTTGGTACTTTATCTGTGATGTTGATACTTAATGTCTGATGTTGGTACTTTATCTGTGATCACGGTACTTTATCTGTAATGTTAGGTATTTTGTCTGCGATGTTGGTATTTTATCTGTGACGTTGGTAGTTTATCTGTGACGTTGGTAGTTTATCTGTGATGTTGGTACTTTATCTGTGACGTTGGTAGTTTATCTGTGATGTTGGTACTTTATCTGTAATGTTGGTACTTTATCTGTAATGTTAGTGCTTTATCTGTGATGGTGGTACGTTATCTGTGATGTTGGTACTTTATCTATGATGGTGGTACATTATTTATGATGGTGGTACTTTATCTGTGATGTTGGTACTTTATCTATGATGGTGGTGCTTTATCTCTGATATTGGTACTTTATCTGTGAGGTGGTATTTTATCTGTAATGTTAGGTACTTTATCTGTGATGTTGGTATTTTATCTGTAATGTTGGTACTTTATCTGTAATGTTAGGTACTTTATCTGTCATGGTGGTACTTTATCTCTGATGTTGGTACTTTATCTCTGATGTTGGTACTTTATCTCTGATGTTAGTACTCTATCAATCTGTGATCATGGTAATTAATCTGTAATGTTAGGTACTTTATCTGTGATGTTGCTACTCTATCTGTAATGTTAGGTACTTTATCTGTGATGTTAGGTACTTTATCTCTGATGTTGGTACTTTATCTGTAATGTTGGTACTTTATCTGTGACGTTGTTACTTTATCTGTGACGTTGGTACTTTATCTGTAATGTTAGATACTTTATCTGTAATGTTGGGTTATCTGTAATGTTGGTACTTTATCTGTGACGTTGGTAGTTTATCTGTGATGTTGGTACTTTATCTGTGAGGTGGTATTTTATCTGCAATGTTGGTACTTTATCTGTGACGTTGGTAGTTTATCTGTGATGTTGGTACTTTATCTGTAATGTTAGATACTTTATCTGTAATGTTAGATACTTTATCTGTAATGTTGGGTTATCTGTCATGGTGGTACTTTATCTCTGATGTTGGTACTTTATCTGTGATGTTGGTACTTTATCTCTGATGTTGGTACTTTATCGGTGATGTTGGTACTTTATCTCTGATGTTGGTACATTATCTGTGATGTTGGTATTTTATCTGTAATGTTCGGTACTTTATCTGTGATGTTGCTATATTATCTGTAATGTTAGGTACTATATCTGTGATGTTGGTATTGTATCTGTAATGTTAGATACTTTATCTGTGATATTGTTACTTTATCTGTGATGTTGGTACTTTATCTCTGTTGGTACTTTATCTCTGATGTTGGTACTTTATCTGTAATGTTGGTATTTTATCTGCAATGTTGGTACTTTATCTGCAATGTTAGATACTTTGTCTGTGATGTTAGGTACTTTATTTGTGATGGTGGTACTTTATCTGTGATTTTGGTACTTTATATGTGATGTTGGTACTCTAATCTCTGATGTTGGTACATTATCTGTGATCACGGTACTTTATCTGTAATGTTAGGTACTTTATCTGTGATATTGGTACCTTGTCTGTGATGTTGGCACTTTATCTGTGATGATGGTACTTGTCTGATGTTGGTACTTTATCTGCAATGTTGGTACTTTATCTGTGATCACGGTACTTTATCTGTAATGTTAGGTACATTATCTATGATGATGGTACTTATCTGATGTTGGTACTTTATCTGTGATGTTGGTACTGTATCTGTAATGTTAGGTACTTTATTTGTAATGTTGGTGATTTATCTGTGATGGTGGTACGTTATCTGTGATGTTGGTACTTTATCTATGATGTTGGTACTTTATCTGTAATTTTAGGTACTTTATCTGTAATGTTAGGTACTTTATCTGTGATGGTGGTACTTTATCTCTTATGTTGGTACTTTACCTGTGATGTTGGTACTTAATCTATGATGTTGGTACTTTATCTCTGATCATGGTAATTTATCTGGAATGTTAGGTACTTTATCTGTAATGTTAGGTACTTTATCTGTGATGGTGGTACTTTATCTTTGATGTTGGTACTTTATCTGTGATGTTGGTACCTTATCTGTAATGTTGGTACTTGGACTGTGATCGTGGTATATTATCTGTAATGTTAGGTACTTTATCTGTAATGTTAGGTACTTTATCTGTGATGGTGGTACTTTATCTGTGATGTTAGGTACTTTATCTTTGATGTTGGTACTTTATCTGTGATCATGGTAATTTATCTGTGATGTTGGTACTTTATCTGTAATGTTAGGTACTTTATCTATGACGTTGGTACTTTATCTCTGATGTTGCTACTCTATCTGTAATGTTAGGTACTTTATATGTGATGTTGGTATTTTATATGTAATGTTAGGTATTTATCTGTGATCATGGTAGTTTATCTGTGATGGTGGTACTTTAACTGTGATGTTGGTACTTTATCTGTGATGTTGTTACTTTATCTGTACTTTTAGGTTATCTGTGATGGTGGTACATTATCTGTGATGTTGGTATTTTATCTATAATGTTAGTTACTTTATCTGTGATGTTGGTATTTTATCTGTAATGTTAGGTACTTTATCTGTATTGTTAGGTACTTTATCTGTGATAACGGTACTTTATCTCTGATGTTGGTACTTTATCTCTGATGTTGGCACTTTATCTCTGATGTTGGTACTTTATTTGTGATCATGGTACTTTATCTGTAATGTTAGGTACTTTATCTCTGATGTTGCTACTCTATCTGTAATGTTAGGTACGTTATATGTGATGGTGGTACTTTATCTCTTATGCTGGTACTTTATCTGTGATGTTAGGTACTTTATCTATGATGTTGGTACTTTATCTCTGATGTTGCTACTCTGTCTGTAATGTTAGGTACTTTATCTGTGATGGTGGTACTTTATCTCTTATGTTGGTACTTTATCTGTGATGTTGGTACTTTATCTGAAATGTTAGGTATTTTATCTGTGATGTTGGGTACTTTATCTGTAATGTTGGGTACTTTATCTGTGATGGTGGTATTTATCTGTGATGTTGGTACTTTATCTGTAATGTTGGTACTTTATCTGTAATGTTGGTTCTTTATCTGTAATGTTGATACTTTATCTGTAATGTTAGGTACTTTATCTGTGATGGTGGTACTTTATCTGTGATGTTGATACTTTATCTGTGATGTTTCTACTTTATCGCTGATGTTGGTACTTTATCTATTTGTAATCATGGTAATTAGTATGTAATGTTAGGTACTTTATTTGTGATGTTGGTACTTTATCTGTAATGTTAGGTACTTTATCTATGACGTTGGTACTTTATCTGTGATGTTGCTACTCTATCTGTAATGTTAGGTACTTTATCTGTGATGTTGGTATTTTATATGTAATGTTAGGTACTTTATCTGTGATCATGGTAATATATCTGTAATGTTAGGTACTTTATATGTGAGGTTGCTACTCTATCTGTAATGTTAGGTACTTTATCTGTGATCATGGTACTTTATCTGTGATGGTGGTACTTTAACTGTGATGTTGGTACTTTATCTGTGATGTTGGTACTTTATCTGTAATTGTAGGTTATCTGTGATGGTGGTACATTATCTGTGATGTTGGTATTTTATCTGTAATGTTAGGTACTTTATCTGTGATGTTGATATTTTATTTGTAATGTTAGGTACTTTATCTGTATTGTTAGGTACTTTATCTCTGATGTTGGTTTTTATCTCTGATGTTGGCTTTTTATTTCTGATGTTGGTACTTTATTTGTGATCATGGTAATTTATCTGTCATGTTAGGTACTTTATCTGTGATGTTGGTACTTTATCTTAATGTTAGGTACTTTATCTGTATTGTTAGGTACTTTATCTGTGATAGCGGTACTTTATCTCTGATGTTGGTACTTTATCTCTGATGTTGGTACTTTATCTCTGATCATGGTAATTTATCTGTAATGTTAGGTACTTTATCTGTGATGTTGGGTACTTTATCTGTAATGTTGGGTACTTTATCTGTGATGGTGGTATTTATCTGTGATGTTGGTACTTTATCTGTAATGTTGGTTCTTTATCTGTAATGTTGATACTTTATCTGTAATGTTAGGTACTTTATCTGTGATGGTGGTACTTTATCTGTGATGTTGATACTTTATCTATGCTGTTTCTACTTTATCGCTGATGTTGGTACTTTATCTATTTGTAATCATGGTAATTAGTATGTAATGTTAGGTACTTTATCTGTGATGTTGGTACTTTATCTGTAATGTTAGGTACTTTATCTATGACGTTGGTACTTTATCTGTGATGTTGCTACTCTATCTGTAATGTTAGGTACTTTATCTGTGATGTTGGTATTTTATATGTAATGTTAGGTACTTTATCTGTGATCATGGTAATATATCTGTAATGTTAGGTACTTTATCTGTGATGTTGCTACTCTATCTGTAATGTTAGGTACTTTATATGTGATGTTGATATTTTATCTGTAATGTTAGGTACTTTATCTGTATTGTTAGGTACTTTATCTGTGATAGCGGTACTTTATCTCTGATGTTGGCACTTTATTTCTGATGTTGGTACTTTATTTGTGATCATGGTAATTTATCTGTCATGTTAGGTACTTTATCTGTAATGTTAGGTACTTTATCTGTGATAGCGGTACTTTATCTCTGATGTTGATACTTTATCTCTGATGTTGGCACTTTATCTCTGATCATAGTAATTTATCTGTAATGTTAGGTACTTTATCTCTGATGTTGGTACTTTATCTCTGATCATAGTAATTTATCTGTAATGTTAGGTACTTTATCTGTAATGTTAGGTACTTTATATGTGATGGTGGTACTTTATCTTTGATGTTGGTACTTTATCTGTGATCATGGTAATTTATCTGTAATGTTAGGTACTTTATCTGTAATGCTAGGTACTTTATCTGTGATGGTGGTACTTTATCTCTGATGTTGGTACTTTATCTGTGATGTTAGTACCTTATCTGTAATGTTGGTACTTGGACTGTGATCGTGGTAAATTATCTGTAATGTTGGGTACTTTATCTGTAATGGTAGGTACTTTATCTGTGATGATGGTACTTTATCTCTGATGTTGGTACTTTATCCATGATGTTGGTACTTTATCTGTAATGTTGGTACTTTATCTGTAATTTTGGGTACTTTATCTATGATGGTGGTACTTTATATGTGGGGTTGGTACTCTATCTCTAATGTTAGGTACTTTATCTGTGATGTTGGTACTTTATAATGTTGGTACTTTATCTGTGATATTTGTACTTTATCTGTGATGGTGGTATTGTATCAACTATATTGGTATTTTAACTACAATAATGAGCAGGTGGTGTTTTATATGTAATTGTTTCACTGTGTTATTAATAATTTAACACTGATATTGGTCTTTTAATTGTAATATTAGTATCTTAGTAATAATACTAATATCTGTAGTTTAATCTGTAGTTTAATTGCTGTATAGATATTCTAAATATGAATGACTAAATCGTTATCCACTACCAAGACCATATTGCCACATGATGCATTCGAAAGGGCATTTAGCAAACTAGTGATTGATTGCAGTAATCTATGTCTTGTGAATCATCCATGTGAGGACAACCACTCCCAAGAAGACCCTTTACTAAAAAGAGGACTGCCACCCCAGACTAGTTTATTAAATCAAGACAGTAACAGGACAGAGCTCATTCAAATAAATGTAGTCGTGATGACATACACGCATGAATCACTGTCAAAAGAGTAATGATATCTGGTGTTGGCGAATAGGTATTGTGGTACTGATTTTGTAACCGTGGTATTGGTATCTTTACTGTAGTTTAAATGTGGTATTGATATGTTAACTATGGTATAAATATTTTAGCTGACATTTCTAGTTTAACCGAGGTAAGATATTTTAACTATTGTACATGTATTGGTACTGGAGTCAGAAATACTTATATTCACAGATATGAACGAGAGACCCATCATAAAACCGTTACCCATGGACGTGACGCTGGAGGAGACGGTGACCGGTGGTCAGACTATTGCCACATTGACCGTGTCCGACCCCAACCAGTGGGCGGTCAACTACCAGCTGTTTGGCACGACGTCGATGACGCCCTCGTGCACGGTGGAGCCAGCCTCAGAATCCTACAAATTCGTCTTCAATTACAACGTCGGCTCAAGTAGGATATACACTGTTTTCAAATCCTCATATCACAACGATAAATGTTGATTCCTGTTGTAAAAAAAAAGATATGAGAAGAAAACATAAAAACTATTATAGGGAATATTCTGAGTTTTCTAGCTGCAATTGTTACTTGTTAAACTAACACAGCTTGTTTAATGACTAAAGTTACAAAAGTTAGAATTATTGTGTTTTATAGCAACCCCAAACATGTAATAGCAATGACAATTGAAAATATGGTTGAGAGTTTTCCGTGTAACTCAGTTTATAATAATTATTTCGGACAAGGCCATTAAAGTTTCCTGTTCTAAGAATTCCTTGTAACTGTGTTAGTGATGGAATCCATTTTTTGTTTTTGCAAGGATCTCTTTCAAATAAGAATCAGCTTAAATAAACCCTGCACATATATTAAAATATAAATTTATTTCATTTCAAATTATTTTCATACTTATATCCAATTAAGATTCAAGCACGCTTTCGTGGACACACACCTCATCTATTTTGGCTGTCTGTCCAGGACAGTGAGTTAGTAGTTAGTGAGCGAGAAGAGGGTGTAGTGGTCTTACACCTACCCAATGAGTCGTTAAAACTCGCTTTGGGTGAGAGTCGGTATCGGGCTCCGAACCCTGTACCTACCACCTGTATGTCCGATGGCTTAAAAAAAACCCAGTAAACTCTAACATGAGCCTTATATGTTGAAAAGATGCATACCCTGACGAACAAAACATAATGACACTTTATCAAATGAAAAACGTATAATTTTAGAGTTAATAAAACCCCGTGATTATTCCTGGTAACTGGGAGCAGATATTTTCTTTTGTTTTCGGTGCGTCCGGAATTCTAGCTTGGGGCAAATTGACGTCAGCTCCGACCAGCTCCTGTGTGCATAGTGTAAACAAAGGCAGTCATTTACGCTTTTATCAATCTGACTTGTTAAACGTATTCACTAGGATGGTACAAAATGCATTATATATCATAGCCGTCACATATATCCGTATTATTAATTAACTATACGATTATACTTGTTGATATTAAGCAATAATGTGCATTATATGGAGTTGAATGTGCATACCAGACCAAAAGCCGTGTCCGAGCATCCCTTTAACTAAGGCACCACCGAGGCCTGAAATAAATTGAATGTATTTGCTTTAAATACCAACAGGTGGGCAGATAACTCTGGCAACACTGCCTAATGGAGAAACACTGCTGGACGCCGAGGCCGTCAACTACTACAACATCTCGTGTCTCGTTAACGACGGCTACCTCGACTCGGTAGGCCAGTACATCAACCTGCACGTGAAAAACATCAACGAACCTCCTGTGTTTGATCAGGACATATACTACTGTCAGCTGGCCGAGTCAGACGTGAGTTATCTCGTGTATTTTACAGTTATAATATAAAACAACGAGCTTCCTGTGTTTGATCAGCTAGCCGAGTCCGACGTGAGTTATCGCGTGTATTTTACAGTTATAATATAAAACATCAACGAACCTCCTGTGTTTGAACAGGACATATACTACTATCAGCTGGCCGAGTCAGACGTGAGTTATCTCGTGTATTTTACAGTTATAATATAAAACACCAACGAGCCTCCTGTGTTTGGTCGACGAGTCTCTTGATTCAACTCGAAAGAATCAAAGGTTACATAACTACGACAATATAGTGATATACTGGACCATGATAGATACTATTAGAAATTCATAACAATCTGATGTAATTCAGTGCCATGTAGTCCTGTCATGGCTTGTTAGAGAACAGATGCTAATTAAACTATAGTGAGGCAGTACCTGATTATGTATGGTTAGACGGGGCGAGATGTAGCCCAGTGGTAAAGCGCTCACTTGATGCCGGTGGGCCCATTGGATTATTTCTTCAGCCAGTGCATCACAAATATATACCAAAAAAAGTGGTATGTGCTATGGAATGGTGCATATAAAAGATCCCTTCCTACTAATAAAAAATGTAGCGGTTTTTCTTTGTAAAACTATATGTCAAAATGACCAAATGTTTAAAATGCAATAGTGGTATCGTTAAACAAGCCAAACTTTAGTATGATTAGACGTTCAAAGATGGAGCTTGAAGAGAGATGAGGAACGTTTTTCGTCCTTGAGTATGTTTCTTTGTCATTGAGTGTGTGTGCGCGTGTTGTGTGTATGTGCGTGTTGTGTATATGTGCGTGTTATGCGTGTGCGTGTGTGTTATGTGCGTGTTATATGTGTGCGTGTTGTGTGCGTGTGTGTATGTGCTTGTGTATTTGTATGTATGTATGTATGTATGTGTGTGTAATCGTGTGTTTGTGTGTATGTATGCGCGCGTGTGTGTGTCTCTCTCTTTATCTCTCTCTCTCTCTCTCTCTCTCTCTCTCTCTCTCTCTCTCTCTCTCTCTCTCTCTCTCTGTCTCTCTCTCTCTTCTCTCTCTCTCTGTCTCTCTCTCTCTCTCTGTGTGTGTGTGTGTGTGTGTGTGTGTGTGTTTTTGATATTTTTAATGAAGAAATTCTACATTGTCCCCGATTACAATATATCCTCATTAATCTACTTCTTGGACGTGAGTTATTTAATATATTTAATTAAAATAACAAATAGATAAAGCATGGAATGCTGTTAAATAAGAACATAAAACATCCACTCGACGTATACTTTAATAGCAACACATTCACACATTTACTTGAATATTTCGATATATGTACATGTATCAAAATACTAAATCATAGAAGGCATCATCAGGTTTTCATACATACTAGTAATCAAATGGAGGTCATTATTTTAGAGTAACCGGTTCCATTAAATGTTAAAAATGAATCTTACAAAGCATTGACTTTAGGGATTGTAACAGACACACACACACACACACACACACACACACACACACACACACACACACACACACACACACACACACACAC
>JAECMU010128263.1:0-10290 GCA_016106625.1 Dracogyra subfuscus
ACCCGATTCCTCTCTAAGATTATATGTCAAAATTACCAAATGTTTGACATCCAACACCCCCTCCTCAACTTTACCCTTTCCAAAACGAAAGAATATTTATTAGAATTTGTCGGTTTTAGCATGTAAAATTAAGAAGTGAAAACGTCCATTGTCTACTTTAGTATATTTTATTAAACAATATATACATGATTAATGTGTCACTAAACTTCGAAAGTTCTACTAACACTAATTCTGAAATAGAAAGGTACGTTGTCATGATCAAACCGATTTTAACGAAAGACTCTAGTACCGTATCCTCAAACGAACGTTTTTCGTACAGCGCAATATTTCTCTTTTGATGTTTTGAGACGAACCCTACAATTTGAAATCGGCAAACGCACGTGTTAACTGAAACTGACAACAGGCTCTCGTTTCAACTTTGCCGAGCTATGGCGGCATGGAGGTATACTTTTGACGATTTCCGTTCATAGTGAACACATGCGAGTTTTTTAAAAGTGCATTTGAGCTTGTATTTCATATTTGTACATGATGTTATAATATGGTAACCAGACAATGTAACTTTAAAAAGTAGAACAATTCTGCCACTTATGTGGATTGACTTATACTTTTATTATTCAACACATAACATTGCAATAAATAATTTTAAAAAATCTTATTGTTATGTATCTCTTTGGTTGTTGTTATTTTTTAAATGTGTCAATACGGCGTTTTCGCGTGCTTTAAACTATTGCTTTGAAAGGGGCGTTTGCGCGCTTAAAATGAACATACCAAAAAAGTCCGTCCATGAGCTTATAACTGAAGTTCATGGGCAGATTAGTCCATAATTTATTTGTTAAGGGACTGTAGTCCCATAACATGTTAATGTGGCCCATGGTTGGCTTAGCACATGCATTGTAGCTCATGGCAACTTACATTATTTATGCATGGCTGTATTATTTATGCAGGAGTGACGTATGGCGTAACCCAGATTCATCTAGTAAAGGTTTTTTTAATTTATTGATTATGCTTGTGTACAATCAGTAGTTTATGACTGGAAGCCTGTTAAGGTAAGTTCCTCAATCCATATATGTAGTGGGGTATGTTGGGTTATTAGTCTAATGTTGCTAGGACTAGTATACACGTATAGATGTGCAGAACATACCACTAATGTAGTTTTATTCAGCTTTAGGATGCCGAAACGGGCACAGATATCTTCCAATGGGAGCGATGTTCCTCCGAAAAGACTCCGAGGTAAGCAGAGAGAGAAATTCGGCTGCAACATCACCATTTCAATTAGAATCAACCGAGTCTGCGCTAGTACGGAAGATACCTGATGAGATGCTGACGAAAGTGACTCATCACATTGATAAGAAATTTGACTTGTTGTTATCAGCTCTACAGCCCAATACAGCTGATCAGTCAGACTGCATCTTCTACTGTTACAGCAACTGTAAACCGTGCAGTCTCTGCTGTCAGTGATATTCCCTCGCCAGGTAGGAATAACATTTCAATATTTGGGCAAGAATCAGGTGTTAGCGACACCATTGGGCTTTTAGTTTCTTACAACATCCTTGCCTATGCTATCTCATGTACCCGACAAATTGAGAACAAAACAAAAACAAGTGGTCAGGAGAATATGTGCATTTCGATTCTCTTTTAGAAAAGGGAAAATATCAGGAATAAAGTATTTTCCTGGATGCAGAGACTGGCTACTTGGGTTTGTCCATTGTACAGATGCCGCCAAAATGTATATTCTCCTTCACACAATGGACAAAAGCTTGGAATCACTTTTGTGCTATCACTTGCCAAACAAAACACATATTTGGGAAGCAAACTGCCTCACCATTTTGAGACTATATGCGATATGTCCTCAAAAATTGGGGACTGGCAGTTCTATGACTCAGAATTTCGAAGGTTATTACAGGGCGGCCAGGCTTCTTGGGGATTACCCACCTAGAATTATATTTAAAGACTATGTTTAACATGCCCTACCTCTGGAGTGCCGAAAGACTCACATGTGGATCGGGGTAATACTTCGCAGTTCCCAAAGGGGGTTTGCTTTAATATCATCAAGGGATACCCTGCCAGTATGGAAGTGCCTGCACGTTTCAACATAACTGTTTTAACTGCTTGGAAGAACATGCTTTCAAACATTGTAGAAAACTAATTTCCAAAGCATTTAGACTCCTTCTCAGATTTCAAGAGAGAACAATTTCATTTAGACAAAGCAGTTCATCACTAAATACAAACAGGGAAGCACAGGCTTCTGTCATGATGAATCAGCCTTGTACTAATATGCAATGAAAAGTTGCAGGGGACTTGGAATTTGGCTTCTCTGTCCCCCTTAAAGTAGGGATGCAGTCTAGCCCAATCAAAGTAGACCGATTGCAGTGCTGGTTAGAGGGATATCAAGTTGATTTAAAGGAATCTCTAGTACACGGCTTTCATTATGGATTTGATGTGGGTTATAAGGGTTCTCTTTCACCACATCAAATGAGTAATTCGCAGTCTGTAAAAAATATGTTAATTGTAGATGAAAAAAATCAACAAGGAGTTATCTGCAGGGAGATATGTTGGTCCTTTTGGGAAGCTTCTATTTCCAAACTTTTGGGTCTCGCCACTGGGTTTGGTAGAAAAGAAAACCCCTAACACTTACAGACTTATCTATAATCTTTCAGCCCCTCCAATGAACCAAATCAGGATCATTGTTCTTAATGATGGCATTCCTACTGAACATTCTTGTGTCACATATTCTTCGGTGCAAGATGCTATCAGCTTTATTAAACAGCTTTCTTTTATAGCTAAAACAGATATTTCCAATCCATTTAGGTTAATTTCCATTCAAACCTACCCGGTATCATTTATTAGGTTTCAAGTGGAAGGGCTCATATTATTATGATCAAAATGGACCGATGGGCTGTAGCTCCAACTGTCAGTTGTTTGAAAAATTCAGTTGTGGATTAGAATAGGTTTTAAGCCAAATGTTAGTCATGAACGAAGTGGTTAATTTTCTGGATGCTTTCTTCATTTTGAATAACTCCCGGGATAGATGCCGTAGTAAACTGGTACAGTTTGAAACCTTTGTTGAAAGATATAGGTGTACCAGTTAACAAAGAAAAGACGTATGGCCCCTCAAAAGTCATGACATTTTTGGGATATGAACTAGATTCTGAGAAAGTGGAAGTCAGATTGCCAGTAGACAAGTTGCACAAATGCCAGCAACTCATTTCTAGTTACCTAATTAAAAAAATAATAGACTGTGCGAATTGCAATCGATAATAGGCACGTTCAATTTTGCATGTGTAGTACCGGAAAGGGCCGTTTTGAGACGGACGATTGACATGACAATAGGGATTATCATATCAGAATTTCACAACAAATGAGGGAGGATTTGAAGATTTGGGATTCATTTCTATGAAGCTATAATGATACATCTTTTTTTTTAAGTAGATGGTTAATTTCGGATTCGCTGCAGATGTTTGCAGGTAGTACTAAACCTAATAACTTCCAGCTTGGTCAAAGTTGATAGAGATTATTTTGTCCTTTAAAAATAGCTTTTTTTCAGTAATTAATCAAAAATTAATGTGTGAAAAAGATGCATAATAATGCCAGATATCACAACTATTAAAACTTCCAACTACAGTAGGCTAAACATTAAATATAGTCAGGAATATTGGTGGCTGGCAATGGTTTTTATGATTCATTATGAAAATCAGCATAGCCGATGGATTTGAAATTCCCACACCTGGTAACTTGAAGACACCCACACACAGCATACAGGGTTTCCTCCCAACACTAATGTTCAGGACATTAAGTCACTACTTCATACAGGCACAGTCATGTTGGTGTTTCATTCCTTATACAGTGTATTATTGTAAAACTGATATTCCTTTGATGTACGTGTGTTTTAATGGAATTCTTTAAAGGATAGAGGTACTCTGACTATCTTTGTTGCCTTTACATATATACACACATTACACACACCCAGCTGAAAGTAAATATCTATAGGAGTTTTGTTTTAAAACATCTTGTTATTTAATATTACATATTACCTTTTTACAAAACTGTATGCAATATATATGCCTTTTGAGGTGTATACTATATTAGGTTGCACTGTAGAAACAACAGTTTCAGTGAGGTTGTCAGTTTATGTCAGAATACACCAGACCCTAGTTGTCATAAAGCCACATAGCTGGACATGTTTTGAAAAATGTATGCTATCAGTATAGGTAGTACTAAATCAAATAACTTCCGGCTGGGTCAGAATTCAAGGTGCATCCAACTTTTGATAGAGAAGCGAACACCACAGGTCCTGTGATTGGTTATAAATGTGAGTGTGTTGGTTGTAAAAAAAAAAATAGTTTCATCTGGGTAAAAACAATATGCAGTTTTAATTCATCTAGTACCAATGTGTCAAGTAGCCTTGTGCTTGAACCTGTGAAAAAAGTACTCGAATCGTGTGCGGAACTAGGGTAGTCATAGACGCTACCCGTTATTTCAACCGAGCAGCTTGACCCCTAATTTTCTCTGGTTCACTGTAAGTGTGAGGGGTGGTAGTATTATATCCGTGGCGTTTATGTCGATTGATACGCTGCATGTAGGAGTTTTAGCCACATATGTTACTATTGTCGTCTGTGAGATTTGATTTGGTAGTATACACCATATAGACGCAAGCACCAGTGTAGGTTATAAAGCACTCTTGGGGAAGCAATGGTTTTGTGGTATTTGGAATAAGGAATGAAGTATATAAAAAATAACATTGTTGGAACTGTGTCCCATTATGTTGGCACTAAGGGTATAGGGTGCAAATCTTGCTAACAAATGTTTGTTTCCATACTGATAATAAGACATTAATCTACATAATAAACAAGCAAACCTCCAAGGACAAATTAATCATGTTTCTAGTACGCCAACTGGTGACTTGTTGTAAGCAAATCAACATCCTGCTTATGGCGTGTCACGTCTATGGTGTCTATAACCAACAACGGGATGCCTTGTCCAGACAGAAACTCAATCATTTCGGACAAATGATGCTAGACATTGTACTGCCCAGTTAATATCCTAAAGGAGTATTTGGTTCTCCAAGGCACCAAATCAGGACCATTGTTCTTAAATAAGGACCAACTGTCTGTTACAAAAAGTGAATTGAAGCAGGAATTAAAATGTAATTTGAACTTTTGTGGCTTGAGCATCAAGCAGTTCAAGTCTCATAGTTTTCGTATTGGTGCAGCCACTGAATGCGCTTCACAATCTACGATTATTGTCAGGTTTGTGAGTTCACAATGTGGAATATATATATATATATTAATCAGTGATATACATGTAATTACATTCGAAATATGTTTTTAAGTTATCACATTAGAATTAGTAGTTATTCATTAGTTGTAGTGCGAAAGTCGGGTTTGTGGTTTCTCGGGCCCTTACTCTATCACTGTAAATAGTGAAATGAAAATAACATGACACTTGGAATATATATACATGTAATTACATTTAGAAATGTGTCGTTCATTTTATTCATTATTGTTCCCCTGTGCGTGCTGTAACCTTACCGTGGTGCAGGGGTGTAACATTCTCTTTGAGAATGACCAATACAGCACAAAATTAAAGTTTTGAGTAAAATTAAGTATCTGTAAAATTCTGTGATATTTGTGTTTTTGTACAGTTTTTTACACTGTTTTTGTTTAAATCTTGAATTTTTTTATTGATGTTGATCATCACTTTATTTATTTGCATTACCATAGTTTGACACCCAATAATCGGTGTATGTTTCGTGCTGGGATGTCGTTAAACATTCATTCATTCATTCATTGTTGTGAGAAGTCAGCTTTGTGGGTTCACAGCCTGTACTCTAGAACACAGTGAAATGAAAATAATACGAGTTAGAATATATAAATGTAATTACATTTAGAAATATGTCATTATGTTGGAATTAGTGTGTATCTATTAAATGTAGTGAGAAAGTCATTGTCTCAGGTATGCTACCTGTAGCCAAAATACTACTTTGATGTGGACGGTACAAATTAATCCGTTTATGTGCTAGTCAGATTTAGTAGGTCATATAGTTACCATGTTAGTTGATTTGGTGTGTTCATGTATTCAATTGTTTCATGACTTTATCTTGTTTTTGTCGATTAGGTTTCTTATTTTGGGCCTGTGCACTGATCCTAGGACATGATCAATGCATATGGCGCATTCAGCCCCAAAATATTAGAAGAAATTTACTTTTCGGAATTTCTTTAGCAGTTACACATTAGAACCTTGCCAGAAATAACATTCGCAGCAATCATGTCTGCATTGCTGTGTAAAAATCATATCTAAATTGTTTTATCTATTGTTTTTGTATTATTATATTATATCTTAGTTTTATTACATGTCACTTATGTGGCCTAATCGACAATTCCGTGTTGTGTTATTAATCTTTCTTAACATAGATACACAAAGTACATATAAACGACCATAAACAACTTGATTAGATCAATGGTAATGAGAGTTATAGCAGCGACTGCAGCCCAGGATGAGCACACACGCTATTGTGTGGATCAGGAAATGGCGTAAGGTAACCACACTTCAACATTATCCATGAAAACGTAGTCTGTGATAATACAACAAAACTTATAAAAATGTATTCAATAATGAAAAAATTAAATGTTTTGTTTAATGACGCATTCAACACATTTTATTTACGGTTATATGTCGCCACATCACGGGTTACTATATTCGATTAGCACCAAGGGATCTTTTATATGCACCATCTCACAGACAGAATAACACATACCACGGCCATTGATAATACCAGTCGTAGTGCACTGGCTGGATCGAAAAATAGCCCAATGAGCCCACCTACGGAAATCGATCCAACACAGACCGCGCATTAAGCTAGCGCTTTTCCACTGGACTACGTCCCTCCCCCTTATTCATTAATGAAGACATAACTTTAAAATCTAAACAATGAAATAATCATTAATAAAACATGTACAAATTTACCACCAGTATATTTTACATTTATTGTGTCTGAAGACAAAACATACCCGTTTCCTGTTTGTTCCTACTTGAGCATGGCCAATGGACATGACTATTATACCACGCCATTCACTAGGTTACACAGGCGGTAAGAAATTTCAACAGTTGGAGTATAAGAATCTCGACTATTCAGTTTTAACCTATTTACAGTTCCAGTGGAAATTGTTTCGCAATATCTTTCGCTTTCCATAGATTCAATATAGCGACCACGTCCTCCGTATTATATTCCAAGATCAAAATGGCATCAAGTTGTATAAACGACCTATAAAATTAGTGTGAATGATCTGTTTACTATTTATAGACCTCTCGTTTATTATTGTGTCTTAATTAATTCAAGGCCTCCATCATGTTCTCATGTTAAACATCATGAACAATGGCCATCTTGGATATTTGAAGATCAAGATGAACTCAGCTTGCAAAAATAAACCCTAATATTTTGTATCCACTTTTCAATATAAAAACACTTTACTCTTTATGATTAACCCAAATAATTGAAGAACTCTGGCATTTTCATATTACCATGTAGTGGACAACGGCCATCTTAGAATTCAATGTCATCATGCATTCAGATTAAGAAAATAACCCCACCATTGTTTTTATTGGGAATATACACACCATTCGTTATTCTAATTCACGTATTAACTGAGACATGGTGATTTCCGCGTTTCAGTATGGCCATCATGCATTTGGCCCTCTAGTAGAATTAGCCGACTGTTCGCAATGTTGATGGGTGCTAAAATGCTAAACCAGAATTCAAAAGGTCCCAAAGACTTAAAATCCACCCACAAACCTTGGTTCCCCGTAAAATTGATTAGGGACCCTGTGAAGAAACCCCGAACATTTGCTGTCTACTATTGAAATATGTAGGCCAGTGGTAAAGCACTCTCTTGGTGCGCGGTCGGTTTAGGGTCGAGCACTGTCGGTGGGCTATTTCTCTTTCCAGCCAGTGCACCGCAACTGGTATATCAAAGACCGTAGTATGTACTATCCTGTGTGTAGGATGGTGCATATAATTGATTCCTTGCTACTAATGGATAAATGTAGTGGGTTTTCTCTCCATGATTATAATGTCAAAATTACCAAACGTTTGATACCCAGATAGCCGATGATTAATACATCAATGTTTTCTACTGGTGTCGTTAAATAAAACAAACTTAAAAAAAACAAAATTTAATTGTCAACTATTTACATGCAAGATATTCAACTGCTGTAGCAAAAACGAAGATGGAAGGAAGAAAAATGTTTTATTTATCGACGCACTCAACACATTTTATTTACGGTTATATGGTGTCAAACATGGTTAAAGACCACACAGGTATTGAGAGAGAAAACCCACTGTCGCCACGTCATGGGCTACTCTTTTTGATTAGCAGCCAGGGATATTTTATATGCACCATCTCACAGACAGGATGGTACATACGATGACATTTGCTATATCAGTTGTGGAGCACTGGCTAGAACGAGGAATAGCCCAATGGGTCCACCGACAGGGTATCAGATATGAGTTTTGTTGGTGGACACTTGTGGACATGTATGTCTTTGTGGTAAAATGCAATACGGGTAGTCTATGTACGATTACCAACATCCATTACTAGCTGTCAGAATTAAGCTATCCCCAAAATACTAATTTACAAATCTATTTTACAACATTTAACTAAATGGTTATAAATTTCCATTTTTGAGAGTCATTTCCATTGCACGTGTTCACGATAACAATCATTGTCTTTTCCTTGTTTCCTTTCTCCAAACACATTTTGGTGACTTGGTTTATTAGAGCACCATTCTCCTGTGAAAAAAAAAAGAGAAGATTGTTTCAAACACAATTAGTTGTTACTAATTTATAACATTATTCTGACTCGTATAAGATCCAACAATAATGGAATGTGGATAGGAGTGGTTACACAATTTTCAGAATTATGCGTTGAAAAAACATAAATGAAATTAACATTCTCACTCTTCCTTCTGCGAAATACAGGAACCCTGTAAATTTGAAATACACATTTTATGAGAAATATTGCCACTGCTGCTGTTTTGAAAACCACAGAGGTAGAGGAATACAGCGGTGCAAGTGGGAACCCAGTTTTAAATTTAAAACATTAAAGGGTTTCAGAATACATCGGAGTATTCACGGTTTCGAAACGTTATGTAGGAGCATTTTTAATCAAACAACTAAGTAACACTTTTTGCATTCCATTATTAGGCATAAACACCCTTTACACAACCGTTGGTGAGAACATCATTCATTATTTTTGATAACTCATAGTGGTTAACACATGCACGTGCGTTAACATTTTGAAGACATACGACTGGATGCTGCTAGGCAATGACGAGCCTGATGTTCAGCCAGCAAACGTGTCGCTGACGTTCGTAAACCTATTTGACTGGTTCCTTACGTGACCATTTGATTTATCATGAAGCGAATAAATTAGTCTATGGGACGATCTTCTGCTCGGTCTGGCTGAACTCAGCCATGGGCCCCGTTCCACGAAGCGATCTTAGCATTAAGATTACTTTAGTGCATAACGTAGCTATGCACATTAGGTGATATTAGGGCTAAGATCACTTTGTGGAACGGACCCCTGTTCACCAATGCCATACCATCCAATGAAAAAAGGAACTGTCGAATTGATCACTCTGTGACGCACAAGTTAACCTGACATTGACTTGTCTGTGACGCACAAGTTAACCTGAAATTGACTTGTCTGTGACGCACAAGTTAACTATAAGAGCAAGGGCCGTAAATAGGTTTTCGTTGGAAAAGGCATTTTCACAACTGTTGTTTGAGGATATGTAACAAAAAGAATACAACATTCGTGTCCGTTAGATACCATTTATCTTACAACTCTTTCGCTCTTTCGTTGTAAGATAAATGGTATCCAACAACCACTCATTTAGTATCATCTATGTAATCATCTTTAAAACTAGTCACATGCATTATTATTTATAATGTTCAGTCCTCCATCATTCAGTCTGTACGAAATACAACTTTATTACTTACGAGGTACAGCATAACGAAGGTCATATTTATCGTACGATTTCCCTCGTATGTCATAACTAAATCGTATGTCCTCCTGGCATTGTCGTTTAACGATTGGCTGTTTTAAAAGTACATTCCTTTCCGATTGACCGATAGGACAATCCAGCTAATTTTGAATTTGAATGACGTCAGTATTCCAATGACGTCACTTTATATCTCCTTACAATAACACGAAATTGGTAGTCCATGGACCAGAGCCCATATTTTAGCAATCGGGTACCAATTTAGTGGCAAAATCTCATGGTGATTTTTTG
>JAECMU010128271.1:9241-21111 GCA_016106625.1 Dracogyra subfuscus
ATTCGACCCCCAAAAACCTCCCCCTGCGCACGCGCCTGTAGACATAAGGTGCAGATAACATTTTAAAAACTTTTCTTCGAACAGTAATCTTGCATATTTAATCTTTTTCATGAGAATTTGCAAGCCACATTTCCTTGTAAATGCGATATATATTTTAAGTTCAGAATGTTTGAATGTGACATTACTACCCCCCAAATCAGTAGGCTACTTGAGCTTCCCACATTTCACATATTACGTATATCTACCATCTACATTCAACATGAAGCGATGTCAATGTCATAGCCACAACTGTTGCAAACATGCAGCTGCTATACATGGGCGTGAATCATGCCATAAACATAGTCTGGGAAAATAAGAGGGTTGAATTTACGAAGCCCGTTTATCTTAAACGCAGGTGTTTTAGCATATG
This sequence comes from Dracogyra subfuscus, assembly GCA_016106625.1. NCBI lineage: Eukaryota > Metazoa > Mollusca > Gastropoda > Neomphalida > Peltospiridae > Dracogyra > Dracogyra subfuscus. The sequence continues at coordinate 9,651 of JAECMU010128271.1, forward strand.
ATAAACGACGTATGTAGTTACACACAGTAAGTCTAAAACAGGCTTTGTATATTCGACCCAGAATTTTTATTGTAGACAATATAGGTAATTTGTATACACGTGTGTGTGTGTGTGTGTGTGTGTGTGTGTGTGTGTGTGTGTGTGTGTGTGTGTGTGTGTGTGTGTGATTGATTAAAGAATACTACCAATGCGAAGTGTCAAGAAGATTGTATTTCACGACTGACGATGTCGCGCATCGATGGCTATCCAATTTAGTGAAGCTGGCAATAATAATAATAATACTTGATCTGTCAAAGTAGTCACAAAGTCACGTATTTGTATGCTTGGAAACTAAAGAATAGCTGGCCTGAAAATTGCATTGTCGCCTTCGCTGAATCGACGTGTGTTAGTGTAAATCAAAGGGAATCTTGGTATAGTGTTACAAACGAAACCTGCGGCCATCATAACTACAATGGCGATAGTGGAATATTGTAATCATTGAACTTTTTAAGACATTGCAGCTGTTTATGTAAGGTAGTCGTACAGGTTCCGTTTGTCCACTTGTTGTTGTTTTTTTGTTGTTGTTTTTTAAATTGTTGCGGTGTTCTGCGCCAGTGGCGAGTAATGACGTTTCAATCTGCGATGAATCGCCGTGGTCTTGTAAGAACAAATGTGGAATCTTGCAGGCGTTGCCTTATTCTTGCAATGAACGTTGTATCATCTACCGCACCTGCTGTTAAGACTTATATCAACAGTGCCAGAGTCCGAGTAAGGAAAGTGTGAAGAAATTGTCACACATTCTAACCGTCAATCTAACGTGCTTTGGAAATCCGGGTCAAACGTCCATAAGCGGTTGTTCAAACATCAGCGTGGAAGACAAAAATTCGCCAAAGATGTCACTCTTATTATACAAAAACTGGTGGACACTAGTGTGTACTCAAACTACACATTTGATTCCGGGTTGATACTGGGTAAGGAAAATGGAGAGCGCTTGTTGTCGCTGTAATTCCAGCACACTAGAGGAATGGCGACAATATGTTTCGAGCACTAAAAGTCTTCAAGAAAATTGTGTAACGACATATCTCTTACAATTCGCCATAGGAAACTGATTTGGAATGACCAGCTCTGGAAATATCGTCTTCATACGATGTCTAAACATAGTGGTTTATATTTCTCACTGAACAGCCAGCACCTACACAAAGGACAGAATCTCCAATATCGGCTATGCCTATTATAGACGGGAAGGATCTGCTATTTCGGCTGTGACCAAAACATTTACTATGGTGGATGTGTCCATAGATAATATACTTGCTATTTTGACTTTTATTCAGTCAGGATGTGCCATTTTGGTTACTGTACACATTAATACATAAACTTCTATTTTATTAGCAGGAAAGATTAGCTAATAAATATTTACATTAATTGTTGCATTGTTGTTTTAAGATTAAGATTTTAAAGATTATTTGGACATGTACATTGTTTCTGGGTTGAGGGAGGTGGTCCATCAGGGTCAACAGATTGGGTGAGGCTCAGAATTATGAGCCAGATAATTTAGGATGGAATCTTAATTGCAATAACGTTTTATTGTCCACTGTAGGTCAGATATTTCAGTGAGAATGTACATACTAGTAGCTCTTTATTATCGCGGCACAGTGTATGAGAATACACGCGAATTTTCTGTTTGGGTCAATCTCGATGTTTCCTGCTAGACTTGTACTGCAATTACAAGCAGGAGGGAGGGAGGGATGTATCCCATTGGTGGAGCGCTCTTCTCATGTGCAATGAGTCACTGAATCTGTCGTCCTGTGTAATACTCCGGTGTTGCCCAGGCCCAACTAATGCCACACGTGGTACACCAAAGAGCCATGAACAGTACCGAGCTAATTTGCAGAGGTGGAGTGGAACATAAAACTTAATTTATTTGACATTAACCAGTAGTAAAAAAAAAACATATTTAATTTCCAATCTTAATTAAAATTAGCTCCACTATTACATGTGATCTAACAGCAGCCAGTTGGAACTCATGTCCACCATTCAAAAGCTTACTTGCAGAATCATGCAAGTGATTTAAAAATAATTTAAAAACATTCCCAATTATTAGCTGCCTGCTTTTGAGGAAATTGAGATTACTAATGTTAACTCTTTTTCGAAAATCAGTCCAGAAGTCCAGAAGTTTTAAAGTTACAACTTACAATAACGTTTTCACTATTATAATCTTTTAATAAAGTTTAATAAACTGCAGATTGACATTTTTGACATTTTTCAGATAAGATTTTCAAACGAAATTTACACATTTTTGTACTGTTTTTATCTTTCAATTTGTTAAAACTACAGAAAAATATGTCAAGATGAATAATTTACAGTTTTAATATCTTGTGGTATATGAAACAGTCCAGCATGTATTGTCAGTATGGCAAGGAAAAAGAAAATAGAATTTCAAGTATTTTTACCAGTAACTGTCACAGAAATTACCATACAAACAAATTAAACATAACCCCATGTATAAAAGGCCATTATGCTTATTTAAATAAACACTAAAAGAAGTTACCACTTTGGAATATCAATTAAAAATATTATTTAATACAATAGGATATCCTTCCACTGAAGCTGAATTCACATAAAACCAGACACAAATATGAATTTACAAACCACATCTTAAAACACATTGAACACAGTCAGTGTAATATACACTAATAATGAACACCGGAAAAACTTTCCTCTTAAAACTTAAGTTACTTTGTTCAAACAAAACTTAACAACAGATAATTATGCCCTGGAAATATTTTCCATTTTAAAACATTCTCAGGTAAATCAGTCACAAGTTTTCACATCCTTCCAAAGCTGCAAAATGCAGCCATCAAAATTGAGATAATCTTGCGATGACAATTTACTACAGATAACAAGAGTGTTCTCGTTGGTCCATTTCTCATTTAGCCATCCACTTTATTTTTCTGCACCAATCTTTTTTCTTCTTTTTCTTTGTTGTGATACATACGACATCAAAGGCAACAAGTCTCTTGTCACATGGTTCCTGAAGAACCTTCTTTCAGTTTCAGTCTTTAAATACCAACATGGAAAAGTGGGGTGTGACAGGCTTTTGCGTCCCCCTTTAATTTTCACCCAGCAGGAACACTGTTACAGTAATAATAAAGTAAAAAATTGATACAAATTTCACCACATCTCAGTTTTGCAACAGCTTCTTGTGTTGACACTGCTGATTGTGGTGGTGAATTTCGAGGGCTGAATATGAACTTCCTGAACTCCGAAACCCAATTTCATCCTGTCTTCACAGTGACAACTGCAACAGAATCTCTCAAGTATCACCGACAAACTAAGAGATATCAAACCATTATATCTTCATGGATTGAAATGTTTATTGAAACCCAAAGTCTATTATGATGGTAACACTTGTCCTTTTGATGATCCACAAAAAAACAAATACTATGGATAAGCAGTAAGACACGTCTTTGGATGACAAATACAGCTGTGAAGCTCTTTGTGTGTGAAGTCCGTCTTAGACTAGGGATTGTTAAAGGTGGTGCGACTAGATCATGTCTTGGGCTGAAAAATAGACAAAAGATACATTACTGAATCTGGTTCCACACTGTTGACTATTTACAACAAGAGCTATAATGTAAACAGAGAATACTACATGAGCGACCGTTAGATACCATTTATCTTACAATGAGTGGTTTTAAAACGCATCTGATGAGTGAAAGCAAGTTGGCTACATTTTTAAATGACGACTTGTAAGATAAATAATATCTAACTGACACAAATGTTGTATTCTATTTCTTACATATCCTGAAAAAAAAGAAGTTTAAAAATAAATTTAAATGCCTTTCTAATGAAAATCTATTTATGGCTCTTGCGTTTAAAGTTAAATTGTGCGTCACAGACGAGACAATTTCAGGTTAATTTGTACATCATGGAGTGATCGATTTGACCGTTCTTTTTTTGTTCATTGGATGGTATGGCATTGGTGACCTGGTCATCACCTAGGAGCAGCCAGTTGTACGTCTTTAAAATGTTTATGCACATATATATGTTAACAAGTATGTGTTGTAAAAAATAAAAAATTATGTTCTCACCAACAGGTACTTAAGAATGCAAAATAACAGTCAGGGCTCACAACTGAACATATTCTGGGTTAGCCAGTTTTCAAATAAGTAGAATATTTCTTTTAAAACTGTTAAAATTTAAAGAATATTTTATTAGCCAAACACTATATGCTGTTGGCCAATTCAGCAATGGACAGTAATAATAAAACCATGTTGGAATTAAAAAACATTTAACAGGACATTTATGTTAACCACTAAAACTGATAAAGCATTACTATGAGAATAACATTCCACAAATATTTTTATCCTGATCATATGATAAAATACTTTTTATGTACTTTTGTGCTGTTTTCGCTTAAACATTCTATTTACCATTCAAAATTAATATCTGCAAAACAAAACCAAAATATAATTTCATAATTAATTTATGATACTAGTTTTCCCAAAGTGGGTGGAAGTTCTTGGGAGTTATTCTAAAGTGGGTGGAAGCTGAGTTATCCAAAATTGGGTAGAAGTTCTTAGAGTTATTCCTAAGTGGGTGAAAGTTCTTGGAGTTATTCCAAAGTGGGTAGAAGTTCTTGGGAGTTATCCCAAGAGTTCTTGAGAGTTATTCTAAAGTGGGTGGAAGTATTCCAAAATTGGGTAGAAGTTCTTTAGAGTTATTCCAAAGTGGGTAAAAGTTCTTGGAGTTATCCCAAGTGGGTGGATGTTCTTGGAGTTATTCCAAAGCGGGTGGAAGTTCTTAAGAGTTATTTGAAAGTGGGTGAAGTTCTTAAGAGTTATTCCAAAGCAAGTGAAAATTCTTGGAGTTATCCCAAAGTGGGTGAAAGTTATCCCAAACTGGGTGAAAGTTATCCCAAAGTGGGTGTAAGTTCTTGGAGTTATCCCAAAGTAGGTGAAAGTTCTTGGAGTTATCCCAAAGCGGGTGGAAGTTCTTAGAGTTATCCCAAAGCGGGTGGAAGTTCTTGAGGTTATCCCAAAGTGGGTGGAAGTTCTTGGAATCTCCCTATGGACATGGTTGATATGACATATCTGTAGATGTGATTACCTAGCATTCAGGTGACATAATGAGTGTAAAACATTTGAAGGGAAATGCCAGATTTTGCAAGCATGTCAGATCGTGTTCAACATGGTGAACGTGCCTTTGAAAATCAGGATGCTGGTGCACACCAGTATGGAGGGGTGCCAACCGGGCTATGGAGTCAATAATGATTGATAAATATAACACTCTTCTGTATAAGATGACAAAAGGGCCTTCCTACAAGTACATGTACCTTAGTGTGAATCAAAGAAATGACTTACTAAAATCAATATATTCCTTCTCCAAGTGATACAGCTATCACAGCTAGCTATACAACTTTAATGAGGGTGTTTTGACATTTATCGCAATGAATACTATTACAATTTTTTTTTACTATTTGTAAAGTACTATTAACTACAGATTATTCATTAATAATACTAAAAAAAAAAAAATTCAAGATCTACAAGATCACTAGCTGTTAATTGAAAATAGCCCGTGAAGTGGCAACAGCGGGTTTTCTTTCTCAATGTGTGGTCCTTAACCATATAACTGTAAATAAAATGTGTTGGGTGCATCATTAAAGAAAAGATTTCTTTCCTTCCTTCAATACATTTTAGTTACTATTTTAATTACTGTTAAACTGTATAAGAGGTATGGTTACGGATGACATAAATGAGAGAGGAAACCTGCTGCTGCCATGTTGAAATTCAGTGACAATGAATTTGGCCATGAGAGCATCCCGACATTGAGGAACGTTCAAACTGTTAGATATAAAATATATTTACCAGTGTGGTTTTATTCGCATTCCATGTGAGTCGTTCTTTCTCTTGGAATGCTGGGTGGTGAAATGGACACGTTGATTTTCTCATACAGTTGAAACCAAATCTACATGCCTTAAAAAACAAATTAATAACAACTCATTATGTACACTTCAAGAAGTCGAGACATGTAGCATACAGCAAACAGTTGATGAAGAATGGCTAGTGTACGACATGGATAACCAGAAGAGACAAGGGACTGGAAAGTGGAGGCAGACAGCAGAAATAGTAGAAAATAGGAGTGATTATAGTATGAAGAAATGAAATGGAACTCAATGGCTAGAAAAGAAAAATGATATGAAAATTGAAAAATTAATAACCTAACTAAAAAATTTACAATTTCTGGAAACAGAAATGTTGATAAAGGTTAATTATATGAAGGGTCTTTGAGAATAACCTGTGATATATATTTTTTTAATTTTAAAGTTTACAATTCTGCAATGGTGGAAAATGTATACCCAAGAGAGCATAATTTATCAACAACTTTTAATCACCTACCATAATTAGTTTTTTCATTTCGTGTGTCACTGTGACCTTGACATACACGACCTATATAATACTGACTATCTATTTGGACACTGGGTTATTCCCGTTGACCCTTTATATGTATATTCAGTGTTCTCGCTGGGTGAAAATTAAAGAAGGGCAGCCACGCGACACCCCCCTCCAACATACAAATACCCCTAAAAGAAAATAATCTGAACAGCAACAAACAAAAGGAAAGCTTGGCTACCAAATATCATTGTGTGTTGGTCGATTTGGTGGAAAGATACTCCTTATTTTGCCACGCTTTAATGAAGCCGTGAGAACACTGATATTGGAAACTAATATACATGTTATTTATGTTTATCAGTATCTTTTTAGAAAGTAAACAAATGGCTGGTAATGGTGTAAAATAACAGAATCTTCATTTAACTCTTATAAGATATCTATACAGATATACCTAAAACCAATTTATGGCCTAAACATGTAACAACAAGACACACATGTGAAAGCAGCATGCAAAAAATAGACCTACACAGGCTTCTAGATTATGGTAGCCCCACTCCCATGGCTAGTCATATTCAGAGTTGGGCTAGTAAATAATTACTCTTGCCATGCCCGATGGTTAGTGAAAACAAAAATATCAAATGTTGCAGTTAAGTCTATTTTGTAAATATAATAATCCTGACCCCATCCCAACCCCTAATGTCAGTGTTTTTAAGCTATATCTCCCTCTTTAGGTGACATATATTATTTAGTAAAATTGTATTAATTTAAAGTAAAGTAGGGCTAGTGAATTTTTAACCATGGCTAGTATATTTTCAAAATCAACGATCCCATTGCTAGTGGATTTAAAAACAATTCTAGAAGCCCTAATATTAGTAATCAATAATCTGTCGTCTGTTAACAAAAAGAAAAGAACATTCTGAATACGATAAAAGCCAGACAATACCTTGGGGTGGATGAATGGACACTGTGTGTTGTGGCAGTTAGGAAAGAACTTGCACGGTACGGGAGCCATAGACGCCATCGAAGATGGGGCTGCTATGATGACCATGGGTTGCTGCATGGCTGGAGAGAACACAGGGAGAAATAAAGTTATTAATATAAAACAATTAATAGAGGATTCGTCACAAGTGGGGGTTTTAATATGGAAAATATCAACTAAGTCTACATGTATGTTAATTGGTATTTTTTTAGGCTCTGCCGAGACTAAATACCGATTAACTAGACGAGGTCAATATTTTACATATTATAAAACACAAGTAGCAAATTCTATTTATCCTATAACACTTCTAAAATAACTTTAATTCGATATTTAGTAAATTACAGTACTAAAGTCGCCTCCGTTGGTAATACAACATCATCATAATTAGCACAAATTACACTAAATCTTATGAAACGTTATGCTCAGAAATACAGGTCTCATTGGCTTGTAAACAAATAACCCATTCACAGAAAGAGATAGAGAACTTGTAAATGTTCGTCATAACATGTTATGATATACAAGCAAACGTGATGAAATCATATTAATTTTAAAAATAATTTTTTGTTCGTTTAAATATACCACTAAAGATCATTGATTTTATATTAATTATGTCACATACTTTGGAGGCTTTCACCCCTCATGAAGAATATTCCATGAAAAAGCAAAATGGCAGACGGCTGAAAACTGCATGTATTTTGCCCTATGTTATCTCAACAAAGTCGATACTGGTGACATCTTTACAGTTTCATATGTGAAAGCTACATGTATGTCACTGTAATGGTTTTTCCACAACTTGTGTGTGGAAAACATTTGTGGGAAATGTAACTGTAATTAAAGGTAGGAGAGTAATTTTTGGTAGTCAACAATTTGGTTCGGACAGTAGTTAACAGTTGTGAGTGAAGAGCTTACCAGGTGGTGAGGTATGAACACTCCGTCGACTAGCATGTGTATATGGACAGTCTCGCTTTGTACACCGCGCATCAAACATGCAGTTGGGATGAATGTACAGGCATTTGTCACCAAACTTACAGTGCGGGAAAGTCCTGAAAAATAGCAATGGGTACTTAAAAAAATCAACCATAGAAAAACAAGGTATAATTTTATCAAGTACTGTAATCTTTACATTCATCAATATCATAAAAGTGTGAGCCATCAAGTAATTTGTGAGATATGAAATAGAATATTACCTCAGATGATATGCTCTACAGTAAGACTTTGATGCATTTGTTTTCATCATTTATATATACAAACATGTTAAACAAATGTGCATGTCTGGAATTATTAAAGACACAACTAACTCAAATATACAAAAATCAAAACCTTAAAAATTAAAATTAAAATGTGTTGGGGTTTTTTTTGGTTGTTTAACGATGCACTCAACACATTATAAATACAGTTATATCGGCGTCGGACATATGGTTATGTCGAGAAAAAAAACCCAGTGGTTTGCCGACGGGGATCGATCCTAGACCGACTGCGCATCAGGCGGCACTGTACCACTGGGCTAAAAAATTAATAATGTTTTTAACAAACCGTGTTGTATATTACACCTACAACATTACGTAGCTCACATAATCTTTATCATGTTATTTCCGATATCACAATTTTTATTTTCTGTTATGGTTTTTGGACAGAAAAGGACTTTCATGCAATGTGCATACCATCGTATCATTTGAAATTTTTTTTACTGACAAACTTTATTATTTTAAAAACAAGGTCAAACTAATCTTGCATGCTATAATTTTGGCTTCTTTAACCATTACACTACTGGATTAATATTTTTGACAAAAATCATGTACAAGGTTATTAGTTTTACTCGTACAGTCAAATAACTGTTTCTTGTTTTGTATTATTTATTTCCAGTGAGTGTCGTGTGCAAAACGGCGGGAAAAATTAATGGAGAAATGTACTGTGTACAGTGTACAGTATGTCTGCTATGGTGATGTCAGGCGGGATATCTCGCCTGTAGTAGTCAGAAGGCTAACTGTGTTAGTTACCAGCCAACAATCAAGTGTGACACCTACTTGCAGGAAACACTTGGATGATGATATTGGCAAGCATTTCCATTAACACAAGCCGGCCAGAACCGACATCGCTCAGCCATCTTCGCTTTCTTAACCAGGCTTCCCTCTTCTTCCTCCTCTGTAATGCACAAAATTCAAATTTCAATAAAAATAAAGATTTTATATATTGAACTGTTTTGCAAAATATATAAATTTTACAGAATTTCTTTTTCTTTTCACATAAAGATGACATGTCAAATTGGCCAAACAGACCACAAGGCAGTTCACCATTTCCTCAAGTAATTTATTTATTTATTCTCATTGCTAGGGTTGACCACCCAGTTAATGAAATATAAAGATGAATCATAAAACTACGCATACTAATCAAATGACTTAAATTAACTATTACAGAATACTTCCTGAATTCTAAGTGCTTCACAAATAAATTTACTTAAATTCAACTTCTGTTTATGACCTTCTGTATTTAATAAAATTATCATTTTTAATCTATTGGGATGACACCTGTATTTTGGAGACAAATATTTTATTCTTAAATCCCTATATAATGGACATATAAAATATAAAAAATGGAATTCATCTTCCAAGATATCATCACAATAGTGGCACTGAAAACATAATGCTAAAAATATTAAACTTTACAGTCCCATTATTTTTGTGAAGTTTAAAAAAAAAGAAGTATAAAGTAGCAAACAGTAGAGAAAGTGGAAACTACGTGGTCAAAGGGCAGGATGTAGCCCAGTGGTAAAGCACTTGCTTGATGCACGGTCAGTTTGGGAACAATCCCCACTGGTGGGTCCGTGGGGCTATTTCTCATTCCAGCCAGTTCACCATGACTGGTATATCAAAGGCTGTGGTATGTGCTATCCTGCATGTGTGATGGTGCATATAAAACAAATCCCTTCCTACTAATGGAAAAAATATAGCAGGTTTCTTCTCAAAGAAGCAATGGTGAAAAGCAGAGCTGCTGAATGAAAAACATGAAACAAAAACATATCTACAAAATAATTAATGAAAGCCAACGTTTTATTTATCATTTATTCGTTCACCATTGCTTCTCCAAATGTACTGAATGACTGCAAAAAGCAATTTATCTTTTATTTTAAAATCAAAAGGCTATAAAAAGAAAGAAATGTTTTATTTAATGACACACTCAACACATTTTATTTATAGTTGGCATCAGACATATGGTTAAGGACCACACAGATTTTGAGAGGAAACACGCTGTCGCCACTTCATGGGCTACTCTTTTCAATTAGCAGCAAAGGATCTTTTAGTTGCACTTCCCACAAGCAGGATAGCACAAACCATAACCTTTGCTGAACCAGTTATGGATCACTGGTCAGTGCAAGTAGTTTACACCTACCCACTCAGATTTTGGAGTCGGTATCTGGATTAAAAATCCCATGCCTCGACTTGGATCCGAACCCAGTACCTACCAGCCTGTTGACCAATGGCCTAACCACGACGCCACTGAGTCTGATAAAAGGCTATAGACTGCAACCTAAAACAATTACCATCTGAATCCCTCAAGCTGATGGAGAATGGTTTAATCTTTGGTGGGGTCACTTTTGGCACAACTTGTGGCAGGACTTCCTGAATGAGTTCTGTTTTACGTATGTCTGGAGCAGGATATTCTTGTGCTGCTTCATCGTACTCCTCCGGATCGACGCCATCCAGGGTGACGATGAAACGAGTGTTACTCGCAACTGGGGCAGGCTCCACTTCTACCTTTGGTCTAATAGTGAACAAACGAAATATGGTTTAATAGTTAGAGTCTTTGACATTCAATGGCCAATGTGTATTTTTGTGCTGGGGTGTCATTAAGCTTTGATTGAAAACTTAAAAAATTGCAGAAATCAACCGTTATTTTCTAAAAAATGTCCGTTATTAAATACAATTATTTCGCCAAATGAAAATAAAATTCGCCAACTGTTTTCAAAATTCACAACTGGCGAGTGCCATCGCTAGCCCTGAATCATTCATAGCCAAGACAAGAATTTTCACCAAATTATTTATTTAACTCAAAAACAATAGAAGAAATTCAGTTAATTTGCAACTGGTGAATTAAAAAAACCCACCAAAACCCA
>JAECMU010128313.1:0-10129 GCA_016106625.1 Dracogyra subfuscus
AATGGGGGGTGGGGGGGGGGGGTATTTACTCTATCTAATTTGAAGGGATTTAACCCTTGTAGTGTATGTGTAGTTATAAAAAGCCTAGTGCTTAACATGTTATAATAGTTTAGGCAGTAGAAGTGTTATTATAATGTGTTTTCATTATATACGAACTGTATTACATATAGCAGGCCTTTTAATCGTAAACAGCTGGAAGTAAATTGATAGGACGTCACCAACTTCACTCGAAGTGGTGACCAATCACTATCCGTTTAGTAACGGTATAGAAACCACTGTATAATGTGTTTAAATACCTGCAGATAATAGATATACGGAAGGTGGAACAAGCCACATGTTTACGTTCTGATTCGGATAACTGCAAATTAGATGTATATTAATGAGGTCAATGAGGTACATTTTATTGACACGACAGTGCCATTGTAAACAACGTACAGGTAACCAAATAAACAGGGCTTCATTTTCTAGTAAAGTAGGACAGTGTGTTATGAATTGAGCAAAAAGTATTGCACCACAATGTTTTTGTCGGTGTAGGCACATACCCTGTACACTATGTTTTAAATAAATTTTTCGGGGGTACTGTGTACGTAGATTCGTGAAAAAACAACCAATTAAAAAACACAAAAAAACACAAAAAAACACACAGAAAAACCCAAAAGAATAAATAAATAAATAAATAAATAAATAAATAATAATAATAATAATAATAATCGCTGGCTCAACCCCCTGCTTAAGCAAAAATCCTGAGTTTATGTTCCAACTATTATTTTATTTCAGTATATTCGCCGTTATTTTGTCAAGAAATAATATATTTTAAATTATATTTAAGTCTCTATATAAATGTCAAGGTTATTTTACATGGCTGTTACATGGCTGTCCTACGTTTTAGACTCCTCATAAAATGAAGCTGCTCACTGGTTGTCAGGGGATTCCCTCAATCGTGGTTCAGTTAAAATGTGTTGGGCGATATAATAGCAAGGTTTGGTATTCCAATGAATTAATGTTTCATTTATAATCAATAGTTAGAGAAATAAGGCCCCCTAAATATGTGACTGAGTGCCTTTAAGTTAACATTACTGCTAAATGGTAATTTTTGACAACTAAATATTATAATTATGATATTTAACTGCATTTAAACTAGCATATTTTACAGCTTGTCCCAGTAATCAGTGGCAAAGTGATGTAGATTTCTTTCTTAGACCCTGGTAACTTACAACTAGAACCCATAATCATATCACTGCCTACTAGTTTAAAGTGTCATGTATACCCTGTTTAAAGCATTGAAAAAGAGAAAAATAAAGAATTTGAACTTGTATATAAGCACAATGTCATTACACAGTCATGCATGGATAGGCAATATATGACTTCCTATAAGTGTTCAATACATATTATAACTAGAATAGTTTAGCTCTTATTTAATGTTAAACTACTGGATTGGCTGCCATTTTTCAAAACGGCCACCACAAGCTCCAGGGATACCTGCTGACTTGGATTCATATCTAAATATTTTAACAATGGGTCAAGGTAGAGTTCTGCACATTTCAAACTTCTACTCAAAAGTGCAAGATTTAGTTTTTGGTTTAGCAACTGCATTATTGTCTTTTATATAGATCCAGTTGATGTGCTGTCCTGACGGTAGGAAAATGCATATACAATATTTTTAATGTTTATTTAGTAGTATACTATGTGACTGCAGATCTACAGAACTATGGCTTTACAACAACAATAACAAAAACCCAAAACAAATACTGGTGTTGTTAACTTAGATTGGCAAGCCAAAAAAAGAGGTAAATTATGCCATTTTGTGCGGGTGTCCAAATACAAAATAGAAGCTTGGATAACCAATAAAGATTCGAAGCCAATTCTAAAAGTGTTATCCAGCAAACCCCAATAGGCCTAATAGCTCATAAGAGCAAAAAAAGCAACCCCCCCCCCAAAAAAAAAAAAACCCACCAAAAAACAAAACAAAAAAACAATAAAAAATAAATAAAAAACCCCAAACAAACCGCTATCGTCATACTCAACTAGATTACATAGATAAGTATTTGATCTCATCGCCCCGTTGGTCTATTTCTCGCTCCAGCCAGTGCACCACGACTGGTACATCAAATGCCGTGGTATATGCTATCCTGTCTATGGGATGGTGCATATAAAAGATCCCTCGCTGCCAATCAAAAAGAGTAGCCTATGAAGTGGCGACAGCGAGTTTCCTCCCTCAATATCTGTCTGGTCCTTAACCATATATCTGACGCCATATTAGCGTAAATACAATGTGTTGGGTGCTTCGTTAAATAATAAAGCATTTTCTTGCATAGTAAATAATAAAAATTATATTATTCATGGACATACAACTTGAAAGTCATAATGTATCAACCTACATTAAATAAACATTTTCTTTAATCTTATCGCATCGACCGGTCCATTTAACCCGTCTCCAGTCACCCATCCCCAAGCAGTCTCAGACCCTCCCCCCCCCCGCCCTGCGGCAGGCAGCGGACTCTGGCAAAGAGCGATCGTTTACAAAAAGGACGGGGGGGGGGGCGCCTGGGGATGAGGATGGGGAACTGGAGACATTCAGGTGCCCTTACGTTTTTATAAATAATATATACATGTATATATACATGTATACTAGTATATAGTTTTCTTTTAATTTCTTTTTTAAGATGTTGAAGTGTCTCTTATTATCTAAAGTATTGTGGCAATAGCTACGTGTTACACACTAAACAGTCATAGTTTGAAACCTGAAGTGACCTTCATTGTTTAAAGTATTGTGACTATAGCCACATGATATGTACTAAACGGTCATAGCTTAAAATGTGAAGCGTTGGCCAATTTAAAATGCAACAAAAATACTTCTGCTTTCAAACAAAGACAAATGTTTACTGTGATGATGTTGTTAAACCATTTTGGAGATTAGCTATATAGTTCTACACTATTTCATCATTCTTTTCTCATTTGTAGTCTATTTCATATCTAAGGTTGATGCTTTTGTATGGAACGAAAATGAACGATTATGTTTGTCCTAAATACAGCTTGTGTGCTACTCCCACTAGATATTGTAGATCTTGTGACCCCACACAACTCCCATACACGCAAACACATACTAGATACACACACACTTCAGATGTCGTCTCTACGGACTTCTATACTGTCTAGGCCTAAATGATAATTATTTCTTCAGTGTAGTGTTGTTACCTCATAAACAGCTACATAATAAAATAATGTAAATATGTAAGCCTAAAATGATGTTTCATTTTAAAGGCACATTCCTGAGTTTGCTGCATTGTAAGATGTTTCTAATAAAATATTTCTACGATTAAACTTACACATTAAATACATTTTCTTGTTTAAAATATCAGTCTCTGTATATTCAATATGTTCTGATCATCTTAATATTTTTAACAAGCCCAAACTGGATTTTGTGTTCAAATAATTTTGTACGTACGAAAAAAACTATATTTCAAGAAATAAGATGAAATTTAACCTATTACAAATATTAGAACGATCAGAAACACGTTTAATATACAGTCACTAAAAAGTGTCTGTTTTAATATCTTAATACCCAATAACATCTTTAAAAAAGTGCAGCAAACTCAGGAATGTCCCTTTAACTTATTTTATACTAATTTATCGTTCAAGCAATCTGCCTCGGATACATCGGTCCTCGCGCGAGGTTCAAATTATAGGGTAACGTCATTTCTCCCTCAAACTTTGAGAGGTATAAGTATTTAACAGTAGGGAAACTTGATTTTTAATAAATAAGCAAACATATTATATTAACTCAATATTGTTTTATAATTTCAACATCTTTATTTCTATGTTGAATTTATTAATTATGAGAAAGTGTGTAAAACTAGTCTCAAACAACTAAAAAAGTAAAACACCTGTAATCCCTAAAAACGTTATATACATTAACATGAAAACACACCTAAGCTTTTTAGTCTGCCTTTACGATTTTGTCGTTCAGATTTCCAGGACAGTGGATATGAGTTTAATGAGATAGGAGTCAGTGAGGTAGTAGTGACCTTACACCTATCCACCGATTCTTTAACTACTACATCACCAAGACCAGTTACTAGTAACAAATACTGTTTATCATAAAGTTTAATAGTGTTAAGGTCTATGGTGATGCATCTTCAACGTAAAGTAAACCACTTCAGGAACCATCGGGTGATAACGTTTTCCATTGTATATATTCAGTATAACACCATAGCATAGTTTGATGGTTAGTTTCTTCTGTATTAAACTGGCCGTCTTATCCTATTGCATGGTGGTTTCACAAGAGATACATGAGTTACAGTTGATCATCATCATTGATACATCAGTCGTATTTGTATCACTAAATTAAAGGTGTTGATGGTTTCGTCTAGTAACTCTATTACAGGTCTGGGGCAGGATCTAGCTAAGTCAGTTAAGCGGTCACCTGAAGTTCTCATATTGTAGGATCGAATCACGTCAATGGACCAGTGCTCTGACTGTATTTTTATCCCATCCCAACCAGTGCACCACGACTGGTATATCAAATGATGCTGTATGTGATGTTCTGTCTATGGGAAAGTGCATATAAAACATCCCTTACTACTAATATAAAATGTTTCAGGTTTCCTCTGACATACAATAGCCAAATCAATAAACCAATAAGCTCTAGTGGTGCTGTTAAACAAACAAAAATTATGTTGCTGGTCATTTTGTGCATTAACATTTTTCAGCTGCTACTACATCATACTGTGGTCTGATAAGAGGTTTCCAATGCAGTGCTTGTAACGTCGGATAACGACTGTTTCTTTTTTCTTGCACAACACAGACGAGATGCATATTTGACACAAATGTCCCGAGAGAATGAAAACGACAGAAAAACGAATAGGCCCTGACCACCAGCCAGAATAATGAACATGTAGGCCAAGACTTCCTCCTTCAGGATAGCTCCAAGGAAACCAAATAACCACGACAGACCCGTTATGGATGCCAGCTTAAAAAACCGAAACACTGGAACACTTTCTTTTATTCCCACCATGCTGCGCTCTTTGGATGTTTTGTGGAGCACAACACACGTATAAATGAAAAATGCTGTTGAAAGAAGCATGGTCAGTCCAGCTGGTATAGCAAATGATGGGATGGACATAACTCCCTGTTTAATGAAACAAATGGTCATGTCGTCGCTATAACCAATTGAGCTTTCTTCGAAAGCAAAATAATTTATGAGAATGTGTAGTGCAACAATGGCACCAGGAACTATATAAGAAAATAATGCATACTTGAGAATTATTATCTTCTTGTTATCGTTAAGGGTTAAGACGGAAAATAAGTTTCTGAAAACTCTGAAGACGTGAAAGGAGCAAACGTTCATCCAGGCAAATGTGACGAGCCAGCTGTAATGGATGAGGATGCCCATTATTGTGCACACCACACGATCGTCCGTGGCTCCCGCACCAAACAGATATAGAGCCTGGGACACGAATAATGAAGATGTGAGAAACATCAGGTTAATTCCCGGTAGCGTCCTCATCTCTGCAAACAGACAGTGTGTTATGAAGCAGAGCAGTAAACATATTAAGCTGATTCCAAGGCAAACGCTAGTTAGAATTTTCATTGTATATGTGGAAGAGTCGGTACTGAAGAAGTTATAGTGAGTCACGTTATCACTCAAAGTAACATTGTTCAGCCGCATTTGTCGCAGGTAATCAACGCAAACTCGAAGTTTCAACGAATCTGTTATTTCATAGTTAGCCTCATACACATGGAAAGAATCAGGAATAATAATCAGAGAACCATTTGGAGCTCGTTCATATTCGTTTTCTTGGAATTCAACTTGTGGGCAAGAAAGATGAGGTGAGGGAATTTCCAGAAAGGCAGACGATGGTAGTCCCCAGGGCGTTGCATCAATGAAACGATCCGTTAGTACTGACTTCAGCCTTTCCTTTGAAATGTTAAATGCTTTTGGATTAAAATAAATTGATGGAATGGACTTAAATACCACAAGTGTTCCTTCATTTAGTATCCCAACTGGTTCATACTGTATAGCGAGCAGACTGTCCATTAACTGAGAAATAGGTCTGGTAGTGATACGCGGCTCAGTAACTAGAGCAATGATTTCTACATAAGCAACTACCTCAACTCCGTTCCACGACGGAACACTGGTTCTTTGTGTTGTGCTGGTCACGTTGTTTGGTGCGCCACCTGAGTCTCGTGGGTCTGAAGGAATTCCATTGGCCAAGCTACTATCGTTTTGTTTCTGCTGTTCGTAGTTTTCTATCACTTTCTTCTCATCAATGGGTTGGAGAGTTTCATAAACATATGACACGACAGTCATATTAAGTGTTTCCATATTCCCTTGGTCGTATATTCTTTGAATCATGTGGTTTATTAATGTTTTGTTGAAAAGCATTGGACTGATTTCTAATGGTACTAAAGGAACCAGCACTATTTTCAGTTTAAAAACAATACCGTGTGCTGAATAAAGAAAGCTTGTGCAGTTTCCTCCCCTTAGTTCTTGCATCGATGGGCATATAATTCTGCGGCATTCATTCTGCAATACAATTAAAACGTTTGTATTTTTTTTAAAGAATATTGAAGAATAAAATCATACATTTATTCCATTATTACTTTTGGTATTGCTAAGCTTTGGAGAAAAAGACAGTTGGCTCAGTATACTAGCGTGAAAGTAGTGGGATCATTGATGACACTGGACAAGTATCGAAATTGAAATGACCTTATTAAAATTATTAAAATAACCAAATTGCTATAGTATGAAAATGTGCTGAGATGTTATTAAAAAAACTTTCGTTTTATTTTCCTTTTATTGAAGACATTGTCATAATGCAATGTGATCTGATCACACTTGAAAATTATATACAATTATAGAAAATAACAGAACGCTAGTTTGCTTCGCCCTTTGTGAAATTAATAGAAAGAACGTGTGCGGTAGAAATTATCTCAACTTACAAAGTACTATAAATAATATATAAATTAACCCTTTTCTGTTTCTGTTGCTTTAACACGTATACAATAACAATGTAGTTAAAGAATTTTGGTCTTGTCCAAAATATTGTTGGTGTTGTGCAAATACCTTTCCTTAAGTAATCTTTTAGTCTTTTGGGCAGTTGCCTGATGACAAAAAGGGGGAAAAGAAGACTGACATCAGCAACTATCTATTCTATAGTCTGAATTATTATAGAAGTTTCTATCGACTAAGCCTAAAGCTAATGGACGCTCTATCTTACAAACAGCGCTGGTGTAAATCCAATACCTTACCGACATAGTGTCCTCGTATTCCTCTTCTTTGCATCGGTCACTTGCTGCTTCTACTTCTGGTGTTGCTTCGAAATTTAAAATAGCAGAGAAGGTTTTAATACCCCACGATACACTAGGGTCTTCACACTTAAATGGAAACGTTAGAATATCTTCAGGAAATCCATTGCACAAAAAACAGAAGATATTTCTGAACTTTTCTTCTAGTAATGGATTGTAATAAGCAGAACAAGCTTCTGCAATGCTCGTGTTATATGTGTGCCAATATCCCGTTTCATTACACGTAGACTGAATTTCACTTTCCAACACCTTGCATTTTCTTATCTGATCATTAAACTGAACTGGTGGAACAAATCCAATCCAGCAAAATCGAACTGTCCACGATAAGAAGTCTTTTAAACTGGCAATCTCCTTCGGTTGGGGTACGTCATTACACTCAACTAAGATGTTCCAAGGTACAGAACTTGTGATTCCTTTACATTCTGCACAGAATCTGTTCATAAAGGTGACGTTAGCTTCGACCCCGGCGGACGTCACGCGTGCCGTTACCAACCGTTCCCCGAGAGGATCTAGTTGAGAACTGTGGCACCTGTCTGCTAGATCTCTGCTGTAGTTCTGTGATTCAGGACTGCAGTCAGTAACAACAAAGTACTTCACCAGGTCATCCGTCTTGAATGGGACACCAATACACTGGAACGAGTACAGGGTTGGCCCGATGTGAAGGTCGGGGCAACAGTCACCAAATATCACACAGTCCTGTCGGCATGAACATTCATAACACGGAGGACAATTGTGCCCAAACAGAAGTACTGGAGGATCGTCGCTGAATTCGGCGGTTTTGTTTGCTGTAGTACAGTTGTACCTTCCGCAGTATTTCTGATGGGTAGACTGGATAAGTGAGACCAATGCACTGTTGGTATCGTCTGCTGAAGTGAGAAGCCATGTTGTTTCAAAAACAAGGACGAGAGTCCAGAATATCATGGTATGAGGCCTGAAATAAACACATTAAAATATAAATGTTGGTTTAAAATGTCTATGACAGGAGTAATCATGACCAAAATAACCAAACAAAGAAACACGTTGAAACATTGCGTCTGGCAAAAAATGTAGTAAAATATTCTCCAGATAAGATTTTGATCAACGTGCAGATATGCAAGAAACATCTGGGACATTAATCCTTATAATGTCAGTTCAGTTCCAATGCACATGTGTAATAAGAATTTCAGAGTTAATAACTGTTTAAAACACAACTAAAGTGTTGGTTGTGGGGGTCTCATAACTGAGTTATTTATTGAGTGTAGACACATTTTAGCCCTAGTATGATAATGACTATTCACATTTACATATATTTATTATAATGGAGCTCATCTAAAACAGTGGACGCATGTTGCCATTATATTGTCGGATCCTTAGGGGTTAACATAAATAGTATAAGGGTCTATCGGGCGTCAATACATACCTTTCCGTGTGACCTTTACCTTGGTGTGGACCTTGGTGCAAGACAGTCTGACCATGGTACAAAACAGAATCTTTCATTGGTGCGAGATAGGCTCTGACCTTGGTGCGAAACAGTGTCTGGTCTTGGCATGAGGTGCACATGCCCTTGACAATGTTTATTTTTATTTTGTTTTGTTTTGTTTTTTGTTTAACGACGCACTCAACACATTAGAATTACGGTTATATCGGCGTCGGACATATGGTTAGACCGACCGCGCATCAGGCGGGCACTGTACCACTGGGCTATGCTGCCCGCTGTGCCCTTGACAAAACCTTGAACCTTGAACTATTTAGACTGATGCAGACCTTTCGTGTGCCAAATATTCTACACACTAGATCGGTCCATTTTGTTTCAGAAGTTGATGATATTTATTGTTTTCATTTTATTTCATTTCAACTTACTTTCTTGCTTATAGCCAATTAAGGTTCAAGCACGCTATCCTGGGCACACACCTCAACTATCAGGGCTGTCTGTCCGGGACAGTGGATTAGTAGTTAGTGAGAGAAAACGGGGTGTAGCAGTCATTAAAACTCGCTCTGGGTTGGGGCTAGTACCAGTGTACGAACCCTTATGTCCGATGGCTTAACCACGACACCACCGAGGCCGGTTTACTTTTTTTGTGACGTGTTGTTTATTTTGAAAGACAAAGGTAGAATCGGTACATTCACCTAGCACTTATCAGAGCTCTGGACAGTGAAAAATGTAGATTTCAGTTAGAACTTGGAAGTAATGTCTATGTTGTGGCAAAGCTATGGAAAGGGGACACTGCCACTGACATCAGAAAATTCGATAAAGGTAAGAGCGTGGAATAGCCCTCAGTGTAACTGTGTATACCGCGCGCAAGAGACAAACAGACGGAATTATATACCGTACCGTCATACAATTTCGATCGACATATGTTTTCGATCCTCCATTTGTTACTGCGTGTATCGCGAAACCGTGCGAGATTTGACGTCACCGACAGCCGAAACGTAAACAAGGAAGTTTTTTTTTTCTCTCTGGACTGAAAATGCTTCGAGTCAAGCTACCAATGGTAAGTTTTAATTATAATATCATATACATTGTGCATTTTATAACTTTTTATGAATGCAGTATTTTGGTATTAATAAAATGTGTCAGATAGCAGAATTTAGTTAACATATATTCCTGCAAAATTGTCATCTGCTACGTTGACGTTTCAGCTGTCAAAGTCACGTGATGTACCACGTGGTCCTTATACTGAACCATAAAATTTGCGGTATGCCAGATAGGTTATCTCTTCTGTCATTTCACTGCAACATTTACTTTTAATCATTGCTCATAGGTGGTTTATACACATGCACATTTACATTTAGTACAAATTGATGTAATTTTTGCAGGTGGACTTTTAAATAATAATAATAA
>JAECMU010128320.1:5649-19735 GCA_016106625.1 Dracogyra subfuscus
AATGGTTCGTCTTTCAAAAACGTGTACATGCAAAGACTGGTTACCTGTGTCATTTATACATGTACTAAACAAAATCAAAATTGAAATCAGCTTATTATTTTTATTCCATGACTATATTGGATTAAAAACGTTCCTGGGGGCAGTTATATAAATAAAAGACATCAGTGAAAGGCGTGTCTTTGAAAATCACGCACAGTCTATGACCAGAAATTTGTGCCGTTTATATCTGTTCAAAAAGAAAGCGAAACTTTTTATTAAATAGATTATTCCTTAAGATGCCATTTTTTCTCCTTGGTTGGAAAAGAAGAAAATGTCTAAGTGCTGGTCTATGTTTTATTTATCACAACATGGATGTGTTTAAATACAGACTCGCAATCAGGTATGATTTAAAAAAAAAACACCCCTCGTAATCATTATATTAGATATAAGAAAACAACAAAATGCTAGATCTCACAATAACTTTTGACGTTTAGTATATTTAATTTGCATCCAGTTAGATTGTGTGTGATTTAAAATTAGCAGTGTTTTGTGAACATTGTAAAAAATAATTTTATCTTGAAAACGAAAACAACATCAATTCGCGTTTATTTTGTTCTTCGATATATTATAGCTATTAACAAATCATGTTTGATGTCCTGAATAGTTATGACATTTAAAGGTCAGAATAACTTAACCATTCTGTGTTATGCCAGGTTTCAAAGCATGGCGTTCCGACTTTCTCCTTTTTTGGTGTGATACACATGTACAGCCTAAACACTAGTATTGAATAGACTTTTCTCATTGTGTCAATCAAATCGTCATTCTCCATATTCTGTCGTCTGACGGACTGAATGTACCCATTAAAATGCTGTTAAATATTCACGCTCTACGGTGAGGGAGTTAGTTACCAAACATAAAGGGGTTTGGAGTGTGTCTTCCATGAGATATGTAACTTTTTTCAAAACAATCTATATTTATTTATTCATAAAAATTGTTTTCTTGAAATCTGAACGCCAAACGCATAGTGGATGATCATTGATATAATACCCTAACTTTGTAAAATGAAGAGTCAGATGGATTTTCGACAAAACAGTGGTTGATTCCATAAAATTGAGATGTCGTCAAGCATTAATTAATTCATGATAAGCAGCTATAAATGGCTTTATAAGACAGATGCCTCTTTAATACTCTTCAGTTTATTGTTCTTGGCTCCAAAGAAATAAACAACGTTATTAGTAGCTAAAACCAACAACAACATTTAATAGGTTTGAACAGAATTTGTCACAAGGAGTTGCTTGTGGTTTTGATGTCATATTAATGATTTAATAAGGAAATAACGGTTATTGGTTTACAGATGTAGACATTAAACATTCTAAATACCACCTACCCCAAAACATCCCACCCCACCCCAAACTCCAAAACAAATGAAACAAATAAACAAAACAAAACTAAAAACAAATACAAGAACATCAACCAGAGCATTTGTCAAATAAATATATCTGGACATTTGTTTCTCTGGTTTACGTTATTAATATGAACGCATTAG
Source organism: Dracogyra subfuscus (assembly GCA_016106625.1). Taxonomy (NCBI): domain Eukaryota; kingdom Metazoa; phylum Mollusca; class Gastropoda; order Neomphalida; family Peltospiridae; genus Dracogyra; species Dracogyra subfuscus. Next base: position 7,175 of record JAECMU010128320.1, read on the forward strand.
TTGATTTAATTGCATATGCATATCTAAATAATATATATATATATATATATATCGTTTCAATGTAATACTGATTTCATTCCTAGGAGCCTGCACAAACGGGTCGTATGGTTTGGACTGCAAGTACGCCTGTCACTGTGACACCAACAACTGCAATAATGTCACAGGCTGTTCCGGCAGTTGCAATGAAGGGTGGTCTGGAGCACACTGTACTACAGGTAAAACAATATAGAATACAAATACTATACACAATTTCATTAGATATCTTTTAACGATCTCGTGCAACATCCATGACATTCAAATTTGTTTTGTTCTGATATATACCATGAAGAGTTTCATAAAATAATATCGAACAAAATCTAGAATGGCAATATATTTAGTTTTAGTTTTTATTTATATTTAGTGCTGAATAACAAATATATGGGGTGGTTGATTTTTGTTTTAATTCAGTTATTAAAAAAAGAACTTTATTATGATTAAATCGACATATACAAAAACAACAAAATAATATTTGTATACTAGTACTTAATGTATAGACAGTGCCCGCCTGATGCGCGGTCGGTCTAGGATCGATCCCCGTCAGCTGACCACTGGGGTTTTTTCTCGACATAACCATATGTCCGACGCCGATATAACCGTAATTTAATGTGTTGAGTGTGTCGTTAAACAAACCAACAAAAAAAAATAATAATAATGTATAGACACATGTAAGTAAACACTTCAAATTGTGCTTTCAAACACAACAAAGAACGATTATCTCGTATATCTGATATCAACAATACAAAATTGTAATACAAAATATACATTATAGAAGATACAAACTATTTTCCAGTGACACCTATCAGTGTTACAAATTACCAGTAATGCTGGAAATTGTCCAAGCTCAGGTTTTAAAAAGAGAAAGTTCCAAGTTATGTGGACACACTCTTTGTGCATGCCTTTCTAGTACGACAGAACAAAAAAACAAAAAACCCACTAAAATAATACTTTTAGGTGTATGATGTTTATATGGTATGGCCAAAACATATTTTGAATTTTTATTGTTACTTTTTAATGTCTTTACAGTTCACTACTAAACATATAGTATAATGTTTACAAACTTCGATTTCCACAAAGGCATTACAAGTTTATTTTCATGGAACTAGTGTATATGTTTTATGTGGTAAGTAATTGTTATTTAATAGAAAGATGGTCATATTACGTTCTAGTATGAACATGTGTTACCAAACATAAAGGGGTTTGGAGTGTGTCTGCCATGAGACACGTAACGTTTTCAAAACAATCCATATTTATTTATGAAGAACAATGATCTAAGAAACCCTGCAAACCCCGTGCTCCAGTCAAAATAGTGGGTTGATTATCTTTGATGTAGCAGTCTGGCTGATTAAGTAGTAGTATTTATTTATTATATTGTAGTAATACTGTGTGTGTATGAATGCACATATTTGTATTCGTGTGTGCATGTGTGTGCGGATGTATGTGTAGTTGTGGGCGCGTACACGCGATGGTGTCTATCCCTGTGTGTGTGTGTGCGTGTATGTGTGTGTGTGTGTTGTGTGTGCGTGTGTGTGTGCGTGTGTATGTATGTATGTGTGTGTGTGTGTATATGTGTGTATTTGTGTGCGTATATGTCTTTATTTATGGTTGTCTGTCATGTAAGTGTAGTTGTGTGTATTAAATATCTGTTTTTATTTTTATGACTAGCTGCTATACGTTTCTTCTGTGAAAATCTCAATTTATTAAATAGATACATGCAAAGATTGCAATAAATATTGCATTTTATTACCCCAGCGGGAGAAATATAAATCATAATTTCCCTAGTGACTTATTATGTGTTGGTATAACCGGTAATTTGTTTGGATGGTCCAGTTCACAGCAACCAATGAAAAGACACATACTAAATCAGATACAACATTCACTGACCTTGACCGAGTGGAAGTTGAAGTAGTAATTTGTTTGTTTGACTATTTTTAAGTTGTCAATATAAACAAACTTTCGGTGACGATACATGGACGTATAAACATAACAATTTAAATTTAGCTGGAGCAATAATTATAACACATACGTTTAATTAAACAAATTATTTTAAATAAAATATAATAGTAAATAAAAAGTATACCCAGACGACATCGCATGCACTACAGCAGACGACAACAGTTCACAACAATGTTTGAAGACTTAACGCCAGTTAAATTAAACGATGTTTTAAAAATTTATGGCGCTTTTTTGGGACGAGTGGTTAACATGTGTAAACCTCTGAACACCTACAACATGTTTGTTGTAAAGACACATGACGGACAGTCGATTCAGATACCACACTACAAAATTCGTATTATCCCACAAATTGTGTCAACCCCGCCCCCAGATCTAAGTTTAGATTTGCCAGAAGAGGTCATTCAAGTCTTGCTACGTGACGATGACGACTGGGAGGAAGCGAATGACGTACATAAACAACACACTAACACAAACACTGACTGGGACAAAGAAATACAAAATTTCCTCATTACAAACAAAAATGAAAATATGGCCAAAAAATATATATATATTTCATTAAAACTGTACGAAATTTGTTTGCAAATGAGCTGAACGAAAGTAGGTAGCTAGAAACTATCCCACCCACCGAAATAGGTATGCTACTTTGTAAAATGTTTATGGGGCTAAAAAAAAAACCCGGGCAATACTACGTGCCAAATGCATTGCGAGGAATATTGTCCAGTGTTGATAGGCATTTGAAGCAATGCAACTACATGCTGTCAGTCATTCGTGACCCCTCTTTTGCCAAATGTCGCGAGGTGCTAAAATGTCAACAAAAAGTATTAAAGAAGGATGGAAAGGGCAATTTACCCCATGCATCACAATCGATTTCACCTGAAGAATTAAATCAACTTTGGCTGTCCGGTCAGCATGGTTCCTCGAATCCGGAATCTTTACTCCAAACATTGTGGTGGAATAACACCGTTTACTTTGGCTTGCGTTCTATCCAGCCACACAGAAACATGAAATGGGGGGGCATAACACTCAAAATGTACAGTAACAACAAGGAGTACCTCGAACATAACGAGAGACAAACTAAAACACGGGACGGGTCCAATCCTCGAAATGTTCGTCAAGTTGCTTCCCGCGCTTGGACGAATGAAAATAACCCTGCACAGTGTTCGGTTGCATTGTATAAACTATATAGACAATTACGTCAATCGGATATTTGTAAACAGGATGATCCTTTTTATATTGCCCCAAATACCCAAACAAAATCCAGGTATTGGCGAAACCTGGTTTAAACGTCAACCTGTTGGCAAAAACAAACTCGGTATCCTGATGAAAAAAAAATTGCATTGGCATCTGGGCAAAACAATAACAAATCACAGCGCCAGGAAAACGATGATCCAAACTCTCACCGATGCAAACGTTTACCCAAATAGAATAATTCAAGTGCCTGGTCACCGAAATTTACCATCTATTAACTCCTATGCCAGGATTTCAGAAGAACAACACAAGGCAATCAACAACATTCTCGACGACCCGACACCATTGCAATCTGTACCACAGTTTGACAATGTTGCAAGTAAATCGCATTTTAGTGAAACACATAACACGAATAACGTGCTTGATTGGACATCCCATCACCATGCCGTGCACACTCTGATTTTGGGTCTCATTTACAACATCAATGTCGGCAACTCGAGCAAGAGGTCACCAGTACAACAGTCTTCTCGCCAGAAAGTGAAACACCGATGTATGATCATTGATGATTCGTCCTCAGATGATGAACATTGAACTCTTCAAATGCATGCCAACAATGACGATACCGCGTACTTCGCAGAGAGTGACACGACCTTGAATCAATGTATGCTGTTTTTTGAAACTTTGACATTTTTATAATTTTTCGAATACAATCAACTTAATATGTTAGTAAAGTATTATTATTATTATTATTTATTTATTTTTTTATTTTTATTTTTTTTTTGATGTGTTATAACTTGCAAAGAAATTAATTTCTTAAGGAACTAATTTCGAACGCGGATGAAAATAAAAGCAGGAGCGCACAGTTGTTTAGCTTTGTTAAATAATAGTTACATAAAACCGTTTATAAGAAGCAAAATAAAACATATTCAGGCTGGGGTAATATATAGAATATCAAACTCGCTTCCATGTATTATCAAGTTTAAGTCTCTCGTGAAATAAATTTCCTTTGTCACTCGTGATTAATATCCTCTGTGTATTATAGTGTTTTGTACTGATGTTTCAAATGTTTCAGAAAATATAGCTTTGCATAAAGGAACAAGTCAAAGTTCTTCCTGGAGGAATTACTATTCGCCACTCGCTGTAGACGGGAATGTCGATAGCTATTTCTGGCACAAATCGTGTATAAACACAGGAGGCTGGACACAGTCCACCTGGTGGCAGGTCGATCTTGTGAGAGAATTCAACATACACAAGTTAGCCATTCACTTCAGAACAGACTGTAAGTTCAATTAAATCAGAGATAACTTTACTAATGAATTAAATAGCTTGTTATGCATGTTTCTTATAGTAGTGGTGGTGGTGGTGGTGGTGGTGGTAGTAGTGGTGGTGGTGGTAGTAGTAGTAGTAGTAGTAGTAGTAGTAGTAGTAGTAGTAGTAGTAGTAGTAGTAGTAGTAGTAGTCGGCAACTATCAGAGACTTTCCGACAGGTGGAGTTTGTGCATTATACACATTTTCGGTTTCTAAATTTATGTTGTCGTAAAGCACCGATAGATATATCCACTTTGTTATTCCCGACCTAATTATAAGCATGTATGTGACAGAAGCGTAGAACGGCTAAAACATTAAATAAATAATAAAAATCTACGAAATTCCTCAGTTGGTGGTAAAACTAATTAATAGAAGAAAATAAAGTTCAGTCAAATCATGGGTTTCCCCAACCATGTAGACTACTCCCTACCGTTCTGACAACTTTATATCAAATATCCAGCATGCAAAAACCATTGCATGTGTACATATTTGATAATACTTGAGTGTTTGCAATACAGAACGGTAACAGCATTTAATAAAGTTTCAATGTTTGTTATCGCGATTCACTATGAAGATATACGTATTTAAAACCACAAATTATTCGTTTGCAGTGCAGAAGATTTCAACATAATATTTACTTTTAATAAATTTGAATGAAAAAAACAACAACCAAGACACAATTATTAAGGCCACGGTAAAACAAATACATATTATATAACACATGTATAATTACATAAATATTAAATTTTCAAATGATTAAAAATAAATAGGAAATTTAAAATATTAAATATACTGTTTCTTGTTTTTAACTGTTTTTCGTTGTTTTTGTTTTTTGGGTGGAGTTTTTTTTTTACATGCAAGTAGAAGTAAAACAATGTTTCATGCTAATTTACATAACATATTTAATGGTAGTGGTATTGTTTTGCAATATTTATAACTGTTTAATTATGTACACAATGATATAATCTGACAGGAATTCTGATTTCACTGAGCTTGGTTTAACATCAATGAATTTGACCTTCCGATATCTAAATATTCAAATTGTCAGTAATTATGTTAAGAAAAGCCCACTGTACGTTATCTTAATCATGGTTCATACACTTATTTACCAAGAAAGGTCATGACTCTCCATGATTTCCACTGATAATGCAATTAACAGCAATTAATAACTACTTTAGACATTATACGTTTATCACTCCAAAGACTGTAAGAGTAATAAATTATAAATTAAATCAACAAAATACTGATATTTTACAAATGTGGATGTTTTTTAATATCACAAAATGTATTTTTCATATTTTTAAAAAGGCAAGTGCCTCTGAGAAGTAACTGTTATGTAGTCGAGTTTTCTTCTATTTTAGAGGGTATTTCACCATTTCAAAGTCAAAGACTCATGTTTCACTCAATGGTAACTTTATCAAAATGTTACAGGTTTGTAAATTAAACTAAACTTAATGTTAATTTTCATGAACTCTAACTAGGGTATGTCCCTTTAAAAAGCCACGTGCCACGCTATAGTGTTAACTTTATTCAAATAGAGTAGGCAAACACTGTCGTATCTCCTTTGGCGGTGCAGGAAGGATGAAATGCACACTGCCATATCTTCTTTAGAGGTGCAGGAAGTATGAAATGCACACTGCCATATCTCCTTTGGAGGTGCAGGAAGGATGAAATGCACACTGCCGTATCTCCTTGGGAGGTGCAGGAAGGATGAAATGCACACTCCCGGTCCTCCTGTTAGCAGCTCAGCCCATAGTGGATCATGGAAACTTATCACGAACTTGTATATAACGTCCTCAGGACTCTGCCTTGTGCAGGGATACGATTTTGACTGCTCCATGGTTTTGTCGTTTAGATTACATGTTCGTCCTAAGGAGGGGAGTGCATAATAGCAATAGGTTAGCAGGCCCGTACGCTGGATTATTAATGGGTGGGTGCGAATTGCTGATGGGTGGGTGCAAATTTAAAATGATAAAAAATTAACATAAAAATAAACCCTCAAAACAACAACGATAACGTAACGTTATTTAAATGTTACAGAGAAAAGTGGACCTTTGGCAATTTGGGGGTGGGGTGCGTACACACCCGTCGCTTTTTTACTCTATTTTATAAAAACGTGATCTAAGTGTGCTACAGGTTTGTAAATTAACCAAAATAATAATTTATTTTCGCTGGATGGAACTAGGGCGTGCGGTTTTAACAAAAACAACCTTCATAATTTTGGCCCATGGTCATTTTGACTCTTGACCTAGATATTGACTCATTTAGAAGGTAAACCCATGGCTACCACACACAGGCTACTCCAACCCATTACGTTAACTTCAGCATTTTAACTTTCGTTGGAGTTGTTTCCTCCTCCATCACAGCATTCTTTTGTAGTGGGTTTGTTTCCAGTAATTTCTGATATGCTTATTATAAAACAAAAATGCATCCTACATATATATTACATCTTACAAAATAAATAAATTAATCTCTCTCCTCTCACCACACCAAAAACAAACCCAGTGAAGAAAACACACAAATAAACAAATGTTCACATAATAATAAACATAAAATGAATAAAGTGAAGTATTTTAAGTAGATTTTATTAACAAATATATAAATACATGTAACTAATTTTGTAAAATACACACACCGATAACTGATAGGTTTTTCCCAATGACATAAAAACGTGTCGTTCTCCAACGATTTATGAATTTTGTGTTGATGTTGTGTTTTGTCATATGGTAGATCTGTCATGCAGTCTTTAGTCATTTCTTAGCGGGCAGCATAGCCCAGTGGTACAGTGCCCGCCTGATGCGCGGTCGGTCTAGGATCGATCCCCGTCAGCTACCCACTGGGATTTGTCTCGACATAACCATATGTCCGACGCCGATATAACCGTAATTATAATGTGTTGAGTGCGTCGTTAAACAAACAAAAAAACAATTAGCCATTTCTTGTGCAATGCGTTATCTTCTTTAAAAAAAAAAATATGGCCACTTTTCTTGATCGTGCAATGGTGGACAAAGTAACTTTTTCAACCGGTCACTTCTAATTACACTACCGAACAGCTGTTTAAACCGAGACTATAGTGTTTATAATAACGACGCGTCCCCTATGGGGGAGATAAGTTCTGGGCCTTTGCCACTGAGTAAAATCCATCTAAGGTCTCACTACACAGATGCCATCTGCCATTGAAACCCATGTTAAATTGCCCAACATCAAACGAAGATTGCTAATAGAACGGTTTCTCGTTGACACTAACAACATACACCATTGCGAACATACATTATATAACCATTTATTTTCACTCCATAATTGAGATAATTTTGGTCTCGGTTTTTTGCTATATAACCGCATCTGGCTGCGGTACGCGTCCGAACAGATGGTTCATTAACCGATTCACTCCGGCTGTCACTTGTGCTATATAGCCATGTCCCAAAAGGTCGATCCACAATATTACATGGGCAAAATACTGCCGGAAGGCTTACCATTAAACACGCTTATTGTTTTAATTCTTCACTATTTCCTAGAAATGAATATGTGAACCATAACATTTGTCACAATTGGGAATTATAGTGGACTGCGATCAATGAACTCTCACCCGGAAGTGATCTGTGTAGTGAGACCTAAAGCCTAAAGCAGTGAAACACACTGGGCCGATTTCACATGTCTGGGTTTCATAACACCAGGTTATATGAAGACCTAGGTTTAACACTGGTTTACATAAATCACTGAAAAACTTCACCATGACCTACACCCGTGGTGCATTTCACATGTGTGTGTGTGTGTTTTACCTGTGTTTACAAAAACACGCTTTTTACATTTGAGGAAAACTATGTTTGGGCAAAAATTATGGAGACGTTTAGCCAAAATATGCTGGCCTGAAAACATTTCACTGTGTACTCACAGTATTAGTAATAATCCGCGTAAAATGCGTACAGAACCCTACATAGTTGTTGGTAATAATGTACATATGAATAAACGTTATTCCAAGACCCGGTGTGTTTTGGGCTCAATGATATTGAGCGAATAACTAACGAGATAAGATGAATTATTTATTATCTGTACTGAGAGAATGAATGTTCTTTCAACATTCATTGATGTGCGACGGATATTTGGTAACTCCTCGTAGCGAGTTAGTCATTCTCTTTGACTTTTAATCATTTTATTTGTTTCATATAAAACTTCCTATGCTGTCTACAACAAAGCCATCAATCACTAATTAAATGTCCGTTACATTCATTAGAATATAGCATTATCCTATTGGTCCAGACGTGGCAGTTCTCCACGTAACGTCATTTCATATGAACAATCACAATAATCCTCAAACTTCGTCGATTCACACAGTTTACAGATTATTTTTGTTTTCATACCACTATGACGTAAAATAATATTTTTTTTTAATTTCGATATATGTGCGGAGCTTACCCAATAAACATATCAATAACCTACTTGTCATGTAAGTCATTTCAGTTTAATTATTATATTCGCTTTACAAAAGGTGTGCTACATCGGTGTGAACCTATTGTAGTAAATAGTAGACATAGTCCATTCAGAACAATTTTACATAAATTTGAGTGTATAAATCACTCTAATTAGAAATAAGTTCATTAAAATCTATATTGTATAAACTATTCAGTGATAAGAAGTTATTGCTAGTTTCTAATGTTATTAAGTGTTGTTATTTTTTATTTATTATTTTGTTATTATTGACAATGTGAACTGTGCATGCATTAAGAATGTTTTATTTTTCAAATGCATATGGCTGAACGCAGTTAGACACAAAAATACTTCCCTGTTTACTGTATGGGGTGTTACATTTTTATTTACCGGAATGGATTCGTTTTACTTCCATATTGTTGATTGTCAACATATTGAAATATATTCATTTTGTTTGTACCGACACTGAAACAATATATAATATTATTTCTGTAAGTATCGTATTTGTGGGGTTTTTGTCGTTAGCTAAATGCAGATCGAGACGTTGATGGTAAATAGGCCTAATGAAGTATATAGATAATATATTTCCTTGTGACCCATCCATTGTTAAACTGAGCATGTCGATCAGAGCGATCAAAACAGTTGTTAAAGTACACGAACAGGATATTTGGTTAGGCACAATTCAAATTTCTAATTAATGATTATTTCAACAGTCGAGACACAGACACACACAAAGAGAGAGAGAGAGAGAGAGAGAGAGAGAGAGAGAGAGAGAGAGAGAGAGAGAGAGAGAGAGAGAGAGAGAGAGAGAGAGAGAGAGAGAGCGGCTAGAAATCCTAATTTGTTGACGTTGACACTTTATCACTTATATGATTAAACTGTACCCAGAAACTATTATATTCTAGGGTATGTAGATATGTGTTACCCATAATGGTATCTGTGTTTAATTAATTTGGACTGTGTTGTTATCTTTTCTCGTATTTTGATCTGGGTCAATGACTTGCGTGCGTGGAGAGGGGGTTGTTGGCACCGAGGTAAAGGATTGTTTCGGAGGGCGTGTTTTGTTTGGGGAATTTTGTTTTGTTTGGGGAATTTAGTTTTCTTTAACAGAGAGGGTTAACATAAAACTATTTTATATTTGTTTTCAAGATAGTGACCTTAACTATCTAGTTCAACTAAGTTTATTGTCGACTACTTCAAACTAGAATAGAATATCCAGCAAGGATTTTATCAAAACTGTTTATATAATGCATTTGCAGATAAATATCGTAGAAATGGTGTTAAAGTGTACAGCTCTGTTCATGAAAACCCCAAACCAACTGGTTACCTGTGTGGTTCAGCAACACGGTCCAGTCCAGACGTGACGTGGATGACATGTAACAACACAGCCAGATACATCACTCTCTACCAAGATACATACAACAGTATTGTTCTCAACGATGGTCATCACAACGATACGGTGATGGATTTCTGTGAAGTCCAAATTTTTGGTAAGCTAGACTATTCAATGTTTCCCTCATTTTTGATTGAAGTAGATTGATCTTTCATCCTACTGGTGTTTCAAAAGCTGTTGTATATGATGTTTTGTTTCAATAGATAATGTTTTTTTTCTTTCTTTCTTTTTTTCTGCGAATTAATTTCGTTTTTCAGTATGAAGTGTTGAAAAGCTAAACAGTCAATATGTCACGTTTCCCTAGGGTTTATTTCACGTGATAAAATTAAAATGCATTGCACCTATTTGGGAACGTATTGTTTATGTCATACACCTGAGGGTATTTGTGATAGGAACAGGTCCAACGAATAATCAAAATGGACTGAAATGGACCAACAAGAGCCTACTGCGGGCGTGGGTATACACATCAGAGAGTTTAAAGACCAAACGACTGAATGAACAATAGTCTATTGTTTAGTCAACAACTCATTGAATTTAAAAACAATTTATGGATTTCTGTGAAGTCAAATGTTTGGTAAGCTAGACTATTCGTTATTTCTCCCATTCTTGATTGCATGTGACCATTGGCTGTGTCATATGTTGTTTTGTTTCAATGATGTATTTGCTCTCGCTGGGTGTGGGTGGGGAAGGGGGATGGTGTGTGTGTGTGTGTGTGTGTGTGTGTGTGTGTGTGTGTGTGTGTGTGTGCGCGTGTCTGTGTGTGTGTATGCATTCATTTATTTATTCAATATAAAATGCTAAAAATGTCAATAGCTAGTAAATCTGCTCATTTAGTAAAATCAAGTTTCACCAATGTGTAATATGTTTGAACGTGACAAAATATATTTAATCCAATATGACTTTATTTTAAGGCGTGAAACGCATTGGCTATAACGTATACAACGCCTAAGACAAACCGTGTTAGGAATCGGACCCATGAATAACCGAAGCTGAAAATATCATAACTGGTGTTTAACTAATGATTAAGAACATCACTAGCACTCACAAAAACTTTGGCTAGTGCCCTATGCAATATAGCAATACAGACCAAACATTCACTAGCTGAGGTATGCTTGCGAGCTCCATTTTTCAGGAGCGGGGCAGTCTGGCTTTTGCACGAATTATATCAAAATGCCCAAATCTGGATAACAACATTTATTCATATTAGCATTACTACCAAACAGCGATATAGTTATATAGGAATGCAGACGAATCACTATGCATTTTTACATGGATTTGGAGGGTATAATGACGGAAACACGTCGTAAAAATGTATAAAACTAACATATTCCTGAATAGCCGTATATTTTGCCTGAATTTGAGGTTTAGCTCCAGCAATGGGGGGGGGGGGGAGATGGGGGGACATCCTGTTGACTGAGGGCTAGTGGATTTGCCGAATCCTTTCACAATGTATTTTTACGACCAAGCAATTCGTCTGAGCAGTCATCTTAGACTTATTCATTTTCAATCTGTCCAATTGAAATGTCTGCGTATATTAAAGAGTTCAACATTTGTAAAAATCATTATTCTATGTGGGATATTATTGCGCAATAAATAATAGCATTTCGTTTCATTTTGGTCCGGTTTGGTCTTAGCCGGAAAACGTTAAGAGCCCTCTTCTCTGAGCGTCAAATAATGCATTTATTTTTCACTTTTTAATATGTTTGATTTGCAACACAGATCTCTCTGAATTATATATTGATTCTTCGTTTGGAATTCAACAGGTTTAAATATATGATACTCTGTATTCTATACTGCAATAAAGAAATAATAAAATATAATTATAGTTAAAAACAATTTCTTTTAATTAAAGTATATTTTCTTCCTATAATGAAATCTCCTGATATGTATTTGTCCGTGCTGCATATTGGTATTGTGTTGTGTTTCAAGCGCATGCGCGAAAACGTGCTGGTTTCCTTGGACCTAAATCATAAAATGAAGTTATCTCCGCCTAATCAAAGTTCATATTTTACTGTTTAGTACCGCACATAATTATGTGTCGTTATTTGTTTTGTTTGCTTGTTTTTTCTTCTTTATGGTTTGTGTTATTTTGGGCTATTTTCAGTGTGTGATCCTGGAACTTTCGGTGATGACTGCCGTGAATTTTGTCACTGTCGCGATGGACCGTGTAACTACGTAACTGGAAAATGGAGTGGACAAACGTGCAGTGGTATGGCGTAACCTATAACACAATTTTACAAAATCATAGGCCTAAA
>JAECMU010128360.1:11441-21745 GCA_016106625.1 Dracogyra subfuscus
TTTGTGTTTGTGTGTGTGTTTGTGTTTGTGTGTGTCTGTGTGTATGTGTGTGTGTGTAAGAGGATAAAAATAAATTGAATTTAAATTTGAGCTTAGAGCAGAACAGAATTATTTTTAAAAATCTAAAATAAAATTAAAATTACAGTTGAATCCCATTGGCTCGAACCCTGTCAGTGCTCAAGAAAGTGTTTGACCCATTGGGTAGTTTGACTTAAATATTCTATCAACAGTGCAACAATATTAAGTGTAACTCGGGACTTTGGTTTTGGTTCGAGCATTGTGGTGTATTTGACCCTTCCGAGTTCGAACTAACGTGATTCTAGTTTAAGATATTTTTTTAAATCTCAACATGAAAGACAAAACAGAATGTAATAATTAGTCTCACTAATATGCTTCATGTTAGTGAAATGGTTTTGATGAACATTTACATAACTACAAGACACAAGCTGTAGTACGAGTGTGTAATTGTAACGTATGGCTAAAAGATTATTGATTTAGGTGAATCCACTTTCAGACAAGCATATATTTCACCGTTTAATAGTCGAGCACCGTGAACCTGTTACAAGCAGCATCTGCAAACGAAACTGACTTGTTCACACTTACGAAAGATTACAGAGAATTTCAATCAGAGACTAATAATGTTTTCCACCTTCGTATAAGGACACTGCATCCCCAGAGGTCGGCGGTATTGTCAAAGCATGAGAGATAATTTGTGTTCAACTCCCTGGACACCCACGTCTAATTGTGAACATGAACAGATTTGCATGACACGAACAACAAATCCTCACAAGTATCTGTTTCACGGTGCAGTTGACAGCTCCAGTCCAACATGGACACTGCAGTGCTTCAGCCACGTTGTCCCCTCTGTTCAGATTGATGAACTCATCAATCTTTGTTTCTGTTCAAAGTGTCGTGTTTAATTTGAAAGGTGTGTAATTTAAGCATTCGTCTACATTCTCACCTGCCTACAGTGATAAAAACTTCAATCTGTATTTATGTTGAAAAGTGTGGACTTTGAAGTATGTGTATATTTAAATGTTCATCCACATTTTCACCTGTCTATAATGATGAACACTTCAATCTTTATTTATATTGAAAGTGTGGTCTTTGAAATATGTATATATACATCCACATTGTTACATGCCTACAGTGATGAAAACATCAATCTTTATTTATATTGAAAGTGTGGTCTTTAAAATATTTAGATAATTGGCCACATTTTTAGCTGCCGACAGTGATGAAAACTTCAATCTTTATTTATGTTGGAACTTTGGGCTCTAAAACATATATTTATTATATACATAGCAATTAAATATATTGATCTACAGAAACCATAAATGTGATATCCGTTGAAAAGTCATATTTTCACTGTATTTTAGCTACGGTACAGTGAAAGTATAGAAATCATATTTACTGTATTTGTAAAAATTCATGATTAAATTATTCCCCTTTGTGTCATTTCTTTCATATTTAAATTTGATGATTACCAGTGCATCTAATCGTATTTAAAAAAAAAAAAAAAGTATTTTAAACAACTGTACCTATAAAAAAAGGATATGAAGTGCAGTTATGATAAAATATCTAAATCGAATTGAAGCTACATAATGATGACACAATGTCCTGTCCTTGAGTGTAAATTAAAATTTAACAGCGTTCCATTCATTTTGTTTTTGTGGGTTTTGGAGGATCACTTTGTCAGGTATGTTTGCACAGCAGTATTATTAAATATATGTTAATTTAGTAATTAAATAAAGATAATTTTTATTCAAATTTCTTTTAAAAAGTCTATGCATGGTCAGTTACATGTTCTGGGAAAGTTCCCTTTGAAGAAATATATCATGGTGTAACGTGTTTTTGATAGGATAAGAGAAAGATATTAACAAAAAGCAAAAGATATTGTTAGAAATTACGAAAGATGTATATATAATAAATAGACCATTTCATGGTGGGTTTTTTAGAATACAATTTTTATGTCAACTCATGACAACTTTTTTATTAATCAGACTTCACATGCTAAGCTTAGATTGATTTTGTTATATTTCAGATTCCCCATTCCAGATAAGTCTTCATCAGTTTGATGATATCAAAGATTCCACAACCTGTGTTCTTCTTGATCACATTCCACACAACAACAATGCTGTTATTATCAAGAAATGCAAGGTTTGTATGGATCTTGAAGTAATAAAACTCTTAAATCTCTGTACAAAAGACTGTACAAAACAATGTCCAGGAAAATGTTTATATGACCTCACTTATATACAATTCCACAGTTTCTCATAAGTGGCTGTCGTCCTAGAGATGACACACTAGATAAAGATACAAATCCATTCGACTCTGTATTGTGCAAAGATATCATTTTAATCACGGATGATGGTTTTGTCATTCAGATTTAACAATACGCAAAATACTATATCACTTCTTTTTTGTGTTGCCTTTGGAGTAAAATGATTGAGATATAGGTATTATTTTCCTGGTGCAGGGCACCACTAGAGCACATTGATTTATTAATCATTGGTTATTGAATGTCAAACATTTGGTAATTTTTACATGTAGTCTTAGAGAGGAAACCAGCTATATTTTTCCATTGGTAGTAAGTGATCTTATATATGCACCATCCCACAGGCAGTATATCACATACCACAGCCTTTGTGGTGCACTGGCTGAAACAAGAAATAGCCCAATGGGCCCACCGACAGGAATTGATCCCAAAAAGGCTGTGCATCAAGTGAGTGTTTTACCACTAAGCTACGTCCCACCTGATAAAAAGTGACAGTGTCAACGTTTGTGTTTATCTCCAGTCCTTACACACTATATCGCACTCATCGAACTTGGTTTATATTATCAGTACATTGGGGTCATATGGTTTGTTTTTGTTATTCATCATAGTCAACAAATAACATCCAGATCATAGGACTAGTCCAGTTTAATTTGTGTCTTATTTCCTACGGTCTAAAAATAAAAAACCGAGCTATTTTGAAAACTGGCAGCATCAACAACAATCTAACACGTCTTTAATTATTGGTGACAAGCAAGTTTCCTTGATAAATCTCAATGGCTGATTGCTATCTTAATACCAGTCAGCACATATCCCATTACTTTCAGAGACAGATATTGTTTAAATCTTCACTTTTACCAGAAGTTTATGTGTCAGCCAGCTGAAAGTTGTTCCTATACATGTTCCTTAATGAAAAGCCCACATTAATTTGCCAGACATAACAGGGTTGCAGAAATGAATAATATATCAGACTCGTTTGCCTGCATGGGCCCCATTTTTTAAAGCAATCTTAGTCCAAAGATCACCTTAAGTACACAACTATCTTATGTACTTAAGACTGGACTTGGTGGTGTCGAGGTTTGGCCATCAGACATAAGGCTGGAAGATACAGGGTTCGCAGCCCGGTACTGGCTCTCACCCAGAGAAAGTTTTAACGACTCAATTGGTAGATGACCACTACACCCTCTTTCTCACTAACTAACCACTAACAAATAACCCACTGTCTTGGACAAGTTGCTAAGGTGTGTGTCCAGGACCGTGTTCCACAAAAGAATTGTAGCTAAGGTTAAGTGACTAACGGTGAATTTTACAATTGGCACTGTAAACTTAACAGCTGTTCCACAAAGCAACCTTATGGTAGTCGTAAGTGCCCCTTTAATGATTAAAATATTCTTTATGAAGAAGTACCGGTACAAACTAGTTAAATAATAAATTGGTTTCCGACTTTTCGGAACATCTTAGATGTATTCATTGATATTGGACATCCATGAAGTAACTTTGTCACTTTATTTGCTAAGCGATAATTGTCACATGCATAATACATGTGAGTTATCTCCTGTATTTTCGTATGAAAGTCGTATTGTCTAGAATGTTTTTTCATTGAGTTTTATTAGATCCATTTTTATACAAAAAGTTACTATCCTTCTTAGAATTGTCACAGTAATTTATGACTATAGTAAACTATGCCATGTCGTGGAACGGACTGGTGAACGTAGAAATTTTTTTAAGGTCACGATGGTAGGTATTTACAGTGATAGTAGTGCTAATATCAGTTTGTGGAATGGGGGCCCTGGACAGTGTGCTTGAACCTTAATTGGATATAAGCATGAAAATAGGTTGAAATGAAAATGGAAAAATGTACTTACGATGATCTTTGTGCTAAAAATGCTTCATGGAATGGTGCCCAGACCATTTGCCAAAGGCAAGTACAAACCGTTTTGATGGACATGTTTTAAAATATTAACACCCGTCTGGTTGGTGATCTCTTTTTGTCACTGACTTTGCAAATAATGCTTTTATTTTCCAATGAATCCACCATTTAGATGTGTAAATTTCAAAGTATCTTGACCCACTTGGAATATTGACTATGTTCTTTATACTTTATTACTAATTTCATCTGTTTTAAATTAGTATTATGATAACGCAAACAAAAATTTATATTGTAAATGTACACATACTAATAGAATCTATCACCATTGTGAGGTATCGATTAAGCTATTCCAACCCGAGGGACAAAATGGTATTTTTGAGGGCCGAGGTTTACCAAGGCCCTTACAAAAACATTTTGTCCCGAGGGTTGGAATTGCCTTATATATACCTGACAAAGGTGATAGATTCTTTTTTTTGCCCATTTACTTACAGTAATAAAACATAAATTTTGTAAGCTACGGTCTGTTTATTGTAAAATTATTCATATACATTTCACCTGCAAACTCATTTAATCATACACAAAAAATATAGTCCACCTTGTGCAGCAACATAAATATGTAATGTTCAGCTTACCAATAAATATAAAGTTGAAAATATTAATTTGTTTAAATATTTTTAAAACTGATACAACGTGAAATGGCAAACAGAATTTTGAAAACCTTGAGTTATGACGTCAGTCATTGTAAAACGCATATGTAGAAATCGGCTAGCCCTCGGGTTGGATAGATTTATCTAGCCTTCGGGTTGGATAGATTTATCTAGCCCTTGGGTCAGACAGATTTTTCTAGCACCATGCAAAAGCTGGATAACCCTGTCCAGTCGGCAAGAGAGATTTATCTAGCTCTAGGGTCAGACAGATGTCAATGGAGCAAGAATGTATTGTACACGTTGACGGACTAGTAATACAAATGTAGTTGCTTGATACAAGTCAGTGGACTAATTGTACCTTTTCTATTTCTGCTCCCCTTCAAAAGTACCACTAAAAAACTTACTAGTCCACCAACATTTCTACTATTACATCAGCCTACTGGAAAATATAATATCATGATATAAATGATCATTAATTAAAACAAAAAAGTTGAATTTTCCTTTTTATTACAGCTTTGGTTGTCTTTATATTGATTCTTTTAAAAATTGGAAGAAACTAGAAGGATTGAGTATGAAGAACAACAACCAATTTAAAAATAAATGCATTAGTCAGAAAAAGGAAGGCTATATTTGTTAACTTGTCTGTTATCAGTATTTTTGTTCTCATTTGTTGGGCAGACTAGTTCATGTTACAGCCCTGCTCAGCAAAGTTTCAAGATTAAAAAAAAATCTCAGTTATTTTTATCTGAACTATATGTAATATAGTAGACCAAGTGCGACAATCACCATATAACTGACACTTTTAGTTAATGGCCACTAATTTAACTGCACATAGGTGTCTTTAAACAGTCAATAATGTGGTCTCAGCTGATACAATGCGAGTTCATTGGAGGAAGTACATCATTAGAAATGGTTGCCCTACATGTAGTCACACATGTGAACAAAATGACATGCACTTTGCCATCATTTTCAGAAAATCAAGATAACCAGTTTCCATTAAGTTACTCTAGTACATCCAGTGCAGAACGGGTTCCCTGATCAGAATATTGATAAACACATCATCCCATCATGAAAATAATACAATTCTGCATGTATTTAGTTACCATGCACATTGTTGGAAGAGCTTTATTTTCACTATCAGGCAATTATCTACTGCTTGGAAAACATTAAAGGGACATTTCCTGCACTTTTTAAGATGTTATCGACTAACAAAGACTTTTTAATGATTGTAATTACATACGGTATCAAAATATTATATTTTTTGTATAAAATATTAGTGGATGTATATTAAACGTGTTTCTGATCGTTATAATATTTGTACTAGGTTGCATTTCATTTAATTTCCTAAAATATTGTTTTTTCGTAAGTACTAAATTATTTGAAGACAAAATCCAATTAGGGCTTCTTACAGATATTAAGACGATCAGAAACACATTGAATATACAGACACTGATATTCTAAACAAGAAAATATTAGTGGCTGTATATTAAACATGTTTCTGATCGTTCTAATATTTGTACTGGGTTAAATTTTGTTTTATTTCCAAAAATAAAAATGTTTCGTACGTACAAAAGTATTTGAAGACAAAATCCAGTTTGGCCTTCTTACAAATATTATGATGACCAGAAACACATTGAATATACAGACACTGATATTCTAAACCAGAAAATATATTTAATATGTAAATTTAATCGTGAAATATTTTATTAGTCTGAAACATCTTACAATGCAGTAAACTCAGGAATGTCCCTTTAAAACCTTGAAATAAATGCAAGCAATAATTTGGCTTGTGAAAACCCCACATACCATATAATGAAAGTCGGTAGAACAATGCTGTTTTTTGTCAGTGTCTGACTGGGTGAGATTAGGTTAATGTCCAGTTAAAATGTAGCATAGGAGCAGAATGAGTTCTATATGTTGGTTATATTTTGTGATGTTGCCTTCGTTTGATACAAATAGCCAACATATTCTTCATGCTACGGTGTCATTAAGCATACATTCGTTCATTCAAATGTTTGTTTTGTTTAAAAATGCATTTTCTTGATTTTTAACATAATACTTATTCAATTGGTTTTAAAACAGGACATTAAGTTTCTTCTTGTAGCACTTGCACTGGTCACCAACATGAAAGTTTATATGTTGTAATTTAACTTGAAAATTATCAAAAGATTTGTCAAATTTAGAAACTGAGTTTTAGACACATTGGCTACTGTTTGGTCAGTGAACAGTTTTCAATGCTAAAGCTGAAGTACTCTCGATCCATATCCTCACATATTCACAGGGTATTACTACGGTAGGGCTAGAGGACACTCCAGCTAGCCTAAGGTTAAAGACATTCATTCATTTCAACTTATTTTCATGCTTAAATCCAATTAAAGTTCAAGCATGCTGTCCTGGGCACACACCTTAGCTGTCTGGGCTGTCTGTCTAGGACAGTGGGTTAGTTTGTTAGTGGTTTGTGAGAGAGAAGAGAGTGTAGTGGACTTACACCTACCCATTGAGCTGTGAACCCAGTACCTACCAGCCTGTAGTTAGATTGCTTAATCACTGCGCCACCGAGGCCGGTGATTAATGACAGAACAATTCACACCATTGTTCTGACTTCATACACACAAAGCGGGCAGCGTGGCCCAGTGGTACAGTGCCCGCCTGATGCGCGGTCGGTCTAGGATCGATCCCCGTCAGCTGACCACTGGGGTTTTTTCTCGACATAACCATATGTCCGACGCCGATATAACCATAATTAAAATGTGTTGAGTGCGTCGTTAAACAAACCAAAAAAAAATAATAAAAAATCATACACACAAAGTATGACATATTGTATTGTAATTTCACTCATCTCCATATTTCATAAATGGTACATTTTTTATATTTAATGCACTATTGAAAGTTTTCCAGCATTCTGAAAACAAAATCATCAGACAACCAATTTATTGTAATACTAGGAAGATACAAAATGATGTAATTCGAATACAGTTATATTATTATTATTATACTTCACCACATTGAAAAAAAAATCCTGGTCTACTTAATTTGAGCAGACATGCAGAACTGGTTACATGTTGGTATGTTTAAATCTTTCACAATTGTAGAATTAAAAAAATATATATAAGTTTAAAAAATGAAAGAAAGAAAAAGTGGCATTTAATAAATTGTATTAAATATAATAACTACACTATACAAAATTACTGTTGGATATGTTATATATTTATTGTGTGGCAAATATAATGGTGAGGAAAGTGGCTACTGTTAACCTTAATTGACAGATGTTATCTACCCTTATTACTGGCAGGTTAGCACATACCATGGCCTTTGATCAGTTCTATAGAATAGTTTGAAATGGGAAATAGCTCAACATGTGGAGAGTGATTTATTATTTGACCTTCTGCATCTTTCTCCCTGGTTTACCTTTTGGCCGTTTGACTTGTTAGTGAAACGAAAGTCATGCTTTTCAGATAATATTTAAGATTTGGGTTTTCTTTGAATGACGTTTAATCAAATATTGTGAATGGGGATTGATTTTTCGTTTAGCTCATCCTGGGATAAAAGCGTTTTCATTTTAAATGTTTGTCATCTGTGAGCACAGTATGAGTGAGTTGTTTTTCTTATAAACATAACTGGCAAGCCTCAACTATTTAACCAAACTTTGATGAATATAGTCACCGAATGCTCTTGAATGATTTAACTTGATTTAATAGTCCAGGCATTTTCTGGCTCATGACTTGTCAAGGAGGATTATCCGAATTTACATAAGGTGATCATCAGGCATGTATTTTAGATGCATTAGGTCTTAAATGTAGACAAAATGTAACTTGCATGGTTAATGAATTGCATTTATCATCAATCTGAGGTGGGATGTAGCCCTGTGGGAAAGTATCTGCCTGATGTATGGTTGGTTTAGGATCGATCCCTGTTCGTGGAACCATTGGACTATTTCTCGTCCCAGACAGTGCACCATGACTGATATATCAAAGGCTGTGGTATGTGCTATCTTGTCTGTGGGGCGATTCATATAGAAGATCCCTTGCTATTACTGGAAAAATATATCAGTTTTTCTTTCTTAGACTCAATCTTGTCTGTGGGATGATGCATATAAAAAATTCCTTGCTATTGAAAAATATAGTGGATTTTTTCTTTAAGACTTCAAATAAAAATTACCAAATGTTTGACATCCAATAGCCGATGATTAATAAATCAGTATGCTCTAGTGGTGTCGTTAAAGAAAATTAACTTCTATTTGTATTATAAATTTAGAGTGGGCTCTAGCTCAGTCGGTTTCCCTTACTTCAGGTGCTTGCATTGTAGGATCAAATAACCTCTGAGGATACATTACTAGTTTTTCCCATTCCAACCAGTGCACCATGACAAATATATCAAATACTTGTGGTATGTGCTATCCTGTCTATGGGATGATGTATTAAAAAACATTTGCGGTCCTAATTGAAATATATAGCAGGTTTCTTCTAAGACTATATGTCAGAATTCCCAAATGTTTGACATTCATCAGTTGATTAGTAATAAATCAGTGTGCTCTATTGGTGTCATTAAACAAAACAAACTAACTTTTTATAATAAATTCTTAACTATATATTTTGCTGTTTAGCAAAGTTACATATGACTAAAGGATGCCTTTCGTAAATTTATACAGCTTTGCTTGTTAGGTCAGTGACAAATATACTTTTGTGGCTGCATGGTGGGTGTTTCTTTTTTATTTAACCTTGTAGTCCATGCTTTCTGAACAGATTAATTTTACGCAAAGATGCTCTTTAAGTAGCAAAGAAACAACCAAAGCGTGATATGTGCATAGTGATGCTGAAACATATTGCCTGTAGATATTTTTTTACATCCATCATTAGAAAAAAATGTCATCAATAAGAGTTGTTTTTAAAACTCCATTTTTAGCCAACCTGCAGAAAATAATATGCATTGATGTATGCTAATCTTAAATAGTTTAAGGAAGCACCTAAGGGAATGTTAAAACATTGTGTCATAATGCAGGTCAACTTGAATTGATGTGTAGAAGTATATAATAGGCACATGGATATGGCTATACTTACTATGGGAAGCCACTGCAATAAATTTGACTTCATTTAGAAAATTAAGCAATAAAATGTTTGGGAAAGTAAAGATCAACATTAGAGGGTGGGGGAGTGGGAGGGGTACCCACTGACTACATTAATAGTATCTATTTTATAATGTATTTCTAGACCAAAATTGCTGTGTGTGCTGTAAAAGATCTCTTGCTGCATATCAGAAGTAACAGCCCATGTGGTGACAGTAGATTAAGTTTTTTCACTCAGTCCTTGGACCGCAAGTCACCATTACTATATTATGCTAAAGATGGTACATGTATATACATGTACATGTCATAACATCTGCTGATTTAAACTGTATGCTGAGGTGTCACTAGGTAGAAATTCCTTTCTGTCTGTGCTTTTAGATCATATATCACTTTTAACATGTATCACTTTTAATATGTATCACTTTTAATGCATTTGACACCTAATTGGGG
>JAECMU010128409.1:0-29302 GCA_016106625.1 Dracogyra subfuscus
CGAGGCCGATCAAATCTACATGCAGATGAAACAATAAGCATACCATCGCATTAAGAGTCTCGTATATCATAAACGTATTTAGTGTCACCGATACTTGCATCCATAAATGTTTTTATCCTGCAATCACTATAAACAGTGGCAAGATATAATGACTAGATAAATTTCTATATTTTTGGTCACTGACCAAAAATATAGCTTTTTTAGGTCACGTGACATAAGTTCGACTCGACTCGACTCAGTATTTCAGAGTAGAATTTCAATAAACATATTCGTTAAATCATTTGTTGAAGTGCAGTAAATACAAATGACTTTTAGTTTTGCGATAACAATACGAAACTTGTATATTTATTTATGAAGTAGAGCTCAAAAACGCTTTTTTAATGTGACAGAATGTAGCCAGCGTCTTACAAATAATGAGGCCGCTGCATTCGCCATTCTAACCTTCGCAGGATAAAGCTGATATCTTAAGACAGTAACCAGTTATTCCCTATATCTCAATACATATTAAACAAATAAACTTTAAAAAGGACAAGCATGTTTTGTTAAATGAAACTACTAGAGCACATGATTTATTAATCTTCTGCTACTGGGTGTCATACATTTAATATTTGTTTACAGTCTTAGAGAGGAAACCCGCTATTTTTTTTCCATTAGTAGCGAGATGAGAGAACATACCACATCCTTTGATACAGCATTCGTGCTGTACTGGATGAAACGAGAAATAATCCAATGGGACCATCGATGGGGATTCAGCGTTGAATTTTACCACATAATAAATTAATAATAAAAATAATAATAAAAATAAATTATGTTTATTATTACTATGTAAATAACAGAAAGGCAACCTATTTAGAATGTTTTTAAATTTCATCATTTTCATAACTTTTTATTCAATGATAGTTTCTAATGTTGCAGCTTCCATCGGCATAATACACATGCGATTTAAACACCGCTAACCAGTTTCAATAACATCCTTTGACAAGACTGCAAGTATAACACATTCCGTTGCCATGTTTACCATTACGATGCAGCTGAAGCATAGCTACTTGCAAAAATTTAACCTTTTTGCATTTTCCCGACTGTCACGCTTATTTTCGAAAAAGTATGCTGAGTATTACATAAAAGATGATTTTCTTTTGAAAAATTTCCACGATGTGGAAAACTAAATGAGTTGCATAACGCACATCATAGCCACTAAAAGCCGAGACCAAGAGGACGAGGAAGTTGGGTAGGGGTGTAAATAGTAGCGTCTGTGCGATATCTACCCCCTAACACATCACTTAGTTCTACAAACATCTGGCGCGATGTTATCAAAGGTATTGATACAAAGTGCGACCCTGGAGCCACTTTAGAAGGAAAACATTCCACAACACTGGTGCACTTCGTACACGGATTGCAGGCCTACGTCTAACAGCTTACATTGAAAACTGGACTTGGATTCAAATATTAGTGGTAAAAGTTTGAACTTATTATTTCTAGGTTGGAATTTAAACCTGGTTAAACAATGTGACCCACTATTTGGCACCACTTTTAAAGGATTCAGTTCTTCCTTGAAAGAAAACCATGCATAATAATAAAACAATTCGTAGAATCCATCTACCCGCGTACTGTATGTTTTACATAAAAGGATGTTTTCCTGTCCCAATTAGCGCTACACTGGTAGATGTATATAGGTAGCGATCTTTTTGTTAAATAAATGGGACACCCGGCAAGTCCGGGATTTGTCTCAAATGTTAAAAAAAAAAAATTAAAAAAAAAAGATAATAAAAAAATACTGATAAGGATCTAGAAGACACCTCCCCCCCCACCTCTCTGTCTTTGTCTCTGTCTGTCTGTCTGTCTCTCTCTGTCTCTGTCTCTCTGTCTCTGTCTCTCTGTCTCTCTGTCTCTCTCTCTCTCTCTCTCTCTCTCTCTCTCTCTTACGGGGCGGGATTTAGCTCAGTCGGATGAGTGCCCGCTTGAGGTGCTTGCGTCGCAGGATCAAACCAGCTTAATGGATCCATTCATTGGTTTTTCATCGTTCTAACCACTGAACCACAACTGGACAAAGGCCGTGGTATGTGTTGTCCTGGTATGGGAAACTGCATATGAAAGATCCCTATCTGCATTAGAAGTAATGCAGCGTGTTTCCTCTGATGACTACAAGTGAGAATTATCCAATGTTTTACATCCAATAACCGATGATTAATTAATCCATGTGCTCTATTGGTGTCATTAAACAAAACAAGCTTTAAAATGTGTTATGCCATCCAACCACTGAGTATTGTCGCTCTCAGCGTTCCTGTCTATTGGTTACCATACATTTCTATAAAAAGGTGTCTGATACTTTCTGTATTATCAGTATTCTGTAAGGATAACTGAAGACTCTGAACACAAGATAAGACATAGGGTTTTATGTTGACGAGTCTGAAAGCGTGTTTTGCCTATTGCAGTTTGATGAAATGATAAAACATATAACGTTACGCTAGCGCTTTGAAGCCAAGTCAGCGACCCGTAAACTATATACCAGCTGTGAAGTTTACTAAAAGTGCTCATCGAGACGTCTTCTGAAATTCGACTTTGACCTTTTTTAAAACCAGTTTAAAATATTAATGCCGCTGTACATTTATATTTAGCTTTCGTTCCTTTATGCGGTTTTTATTTCTATAATTTGTTTGTTTGTTAAAATTCTGCTGTTTAATTTTACTTCATTTGTTAATCTAGTCTAATTTCATTGTAAACATAACTTTGTACTGCCGGCCACCTTAAGACAAAAAATAAAATCGACGTTTTACTAAAAAAGTAATGTCATATCCTGGGGGAAATACATATGGGTACATGTATATGTGTAAGTCAGCAAAGTAATATAGGAAATGCTTACCTAAAAGATTTGAAATAATAATTTGCATACATGATTTGAAATTAACTAAAATTCCCATGATAATATCTATCACATCTATGCTATTTTGTAAATAACAGTTTTCTAGTGTAATTCAATTGGTGAAGGGCATTTTGTGAGAAAACTTGCATGTGTGTAAAGGCGAACACATTTGAATATATATTTGTTCACACATCACTCTCCAAGACCATAACGATGGCGAGGTCTCTAGCGCAAGGTTAAAAAAAGTATACATTTCTTCACACAAACTTCATCTTGTAAACAATCCCTCAAGATTCCTTCTGTGAAATAATCTCTTCAGGACCTGAACTGGCGCGTTACCGTGGTTTGAACTGATAAGACTTGGGATTTTTATCACAGTCGAAGTGACTTAGGATAAGACAAACTGCGGTAAAACAGTGCAGTCCATTGTTCCCTTCGCTGTCCAAATCAAAGTCTGACCCATCAGCTTTGGCTACAGAGTCGGGAATCGTCGATCATGGCTGAACGATGTTGATTTTAAGTATATAACGTGAAACGAGCAGTAAGGAGGTCCTCTTGGGGTCAGCTGATACGAGAAATTAGAGCTCGCTTTATCACAGGAGTTCCGCTCATTCCTGGCTCCTTTATCCACTGTACGCATATCAACATGTATTAAAACTACAAAATATAGCAAGTGTGCACTTCCATGCATGTATTAACCGTGACCTAGACCTAAATGTTTACAACGTACAAATACACGGTTACTGTTGTGTACGTATCGTGTTTATGTGTGTGTATGCATTGGCGTGCGTGTCATATGCCTGTGACTCCTCCTCCCACCCCCTATGTTTACTGTTGTGTATATACTGTTATAATGTCTAATGTTTTATGTGTCGAATGGCGTGCATGTCATGTACCTGTGATCCCATGTTTACAGTTATCGGTTATAATGTGTTATATTTGTGTGTGCAATGGTGTTCATGTCTTTCCATCCATCCCGTTACTTCGAATTACAGGTGTTTTAAACAACACCGCTGGTTCACACTGACTAACCAATCATCAGCTATTGGATGTTGACTCTGTCCTAACATTGATGACCTCAGGACACTTTTACTAGCGGTTATTTAGTTCTATCATACCATTATCAATCACCGACTACTGGATATTAACAGGTTCCTTTGATTCATAACGAAAGGACACTTCCATCAGCGGTTATTTAGTTCTAACTTAGCATTACAATGTACAGTGATCTGTGATTCTTAAGGACAGGTCACTTGCACTGGTGATTACTTTGTTCCAGCGCATCGTAAGTTCGTTATCTATGATATCCACTTCAGTACAAAATTAACTATATTGGTTTTCAATCAGAGGTGGAATTTTCGTCATAATCCGGCATCGTTAACTCTTAAGTGACATAACAGCGCGAAACATAGAGCAATTATAGTCCTCCACAGAATGCATTTCCTATTCATTTGTTTCATCTACAAGGGATTCAGTTTGTCGATTTTGGTCAAAAATAAAACATTCCATCAAATTGCTTTGACGTGCACGCGATTATCACCCAATTAATTAGTAAGTAGAAATGTCAGCAGTGGTCACATTCTTAGGAGAGGTGCGATTGACCGACAAAACCGTGATATATGGTCAGCTCCGTATCTCTGCACAATCAGAGTCGAAGGATATTTGGTAAAAAGTGGATGATTCTATGAATCTATCTAGAGCCTCGTCTATAGAAAGCCACTCTGGAGTTCATTGTAGACGTTCTGTGAGGGTTCGTGGGATTGATCAGTCACCATGCCCTCTTTAGTTTAATTTTCTGTTCCATCCAATGTGCACAAGTCGTGTCATATGTACTGCTCGGTCTGTACTGTAGATATAAAGTCGTATCATATCCGGTCTGTAATGTAGATATAAAGTCTATCATATGTACTGTCCGGTCAGTAATGTAGATATAAAGTCGTATCATATGTACTGTACGGTCTGTACTGTAGATATAAAGTCGTATCATATGTACTGTCCGGTCTGTAGTCTATCATATGTACTGTTCGGTCTGTACAAGTAGTATTCTGTGTACTGTCCGGTATGTACTGTAGAAGTAAAGTCTATCATATGTACTGTCCGGTCTGTAGTGTATATATAAAGTCGTATCATATGCACTATCCGGTCTCTACAGTATATAAAGTAATTTCATATGTACTGTCCTGTCTGTACTATACATATAAAGATTATTTCTTAACCACGTGAAGGAAATGTGTATCGAAAGGCAGGTTTACATCTCTAATACAATACCAGTTGTCGGTTAACATTAATTTATCCCCAATACCTAATAGCGTTGGTTAATCACTGTACACCCCGCCCCAACTTTGCGTAAACATATGTGATAGCTTTTGAACTGATAAAGTATAAGACATTTCTCGGCTAGCACTATTTCGTACTTAATGACTAGTAATCTATGATATGGAAACAAAGGGCCTAATGGGTCTGATTTTAAAACAGAAACAAATATCAACTGAAAAATCAAAAGGATTGAGTAGACAAAGTATAATCTGTGTATATTTGTAGACATTTTGGCAGTTGTGAACTGTCAGAAAGGTTCCTAAACTTTATGAAATTTTAAATTAATATTGACAACACATTGTATAAGCTAGAATGCATGTGGCTTGATAAAAACTTGTTTCCGGCAACATGCCAAAATAGAAAATACGAAGGTCGAGTTTTATTTCTTTTAAATATTTACTCTTTCTACCTACATATAAATAAAAGATAGCAAAATATATACAATATATAAATAAAAAATTAGGGTCGCCCTGTTTTTTCTAGGTTGGGTCGGTTTCCCGGAAATAAACACTTAAAAAATCGTGTTTTTTTAACAATAAGCTTTGATTTTCTTTAAAATATTATGTGGGATAGTTTGCAAGATGTGACAGATCCAGAGAGTCACTCACAGGAGGATCTTCGTCGAAGCCAGTCCAACTCAGTTAATTAGTATTTATGTCTCTCAAGAAAATATATTTTCCCCATTACCATATGTCTGACACCCAATAGCCGATGTATTTGTCGTGCTTGGGTGTCGTTAAACATTCATTCATTCATTCGCAAGAAAATATTTGTATTTGTCACTCGCTAAGGCTTGTGACAAGTGCAATATAAATTATTACATAAATGTGGTAAAAAAAAACCCGGGTAACTCGATTATTATCCTTTATTTAAGTGACGCAGTGTTTCACTTCGCTTCAACATTACTCCAAATACAGAAAACGCAATTTTTGAGATTCATAAATCCAAACAGCATTTGATGTTTATTTTGTGCACTCTGTTCCCATGTGGAATGTTTAAATGGAATAAATGTTACCTTTTCGTATCTCGGGTATAAACCATAAAAACCGCTCTTCTGACCGATTTCCTTTCTAAATAACCTTGTTCATTGTGAGATGATTTCTGACCAGATTCCTTATATCCGTATTCGTAATGGGAAATAATAGCACTGGTTACAAAAACAGGTTGAATAGATTTCCTAAAGACTGATGTGTTATGTATTGCTAAAGTCTGGTGTGTTTACGTATACTTATAAGGTCAACCCACACATAATTAACACGTATTACATACATGTAGTTGTGCTGAGGTGCAAATACGGGTAAATTTAATTTGACCATAAAAATACGGTATTTATCGAATGGTAACTAGTCACTTATCCACATTGATTCTCCAACAATAACTATGTATGTGTTTGTGTGTGTGTGTGTGTGTGTGTGTGTGTGTGTGTGTGTGTGTGTGTGTGTGTGTGTGTGTGGTTTGCTCTTCAAAAAGGTAGAGGAACCTGAAATATTAATGTTAATATCAACTTTTAGACCGAACATACGTTTTGACCACAGACATCCTAGTAAATATCGTTCAGGTCTGTTTATCAACACACCGAAACACATTCCATCCCCGTACACATGCGTGGGGTGTCATATTTTATTTTGACAATTTTCAGAAAGGTTCATTAATCACTGTACAGTTATTGTTTTGTTTTTAGTCATTTTTATTGTTTGAATTTGCGATTTACTGATAAAACATGTCAACTTTCCAATTTCACTTCTAACCCCAATCGCCCATCAAGATCTTTGGTGATCATAAAACCTACTGTATACTGAACTAGCAATTGTAATGTTTTCCCAATTACTTCACTATTATCATATAACCAATTCCCTACAGCTAAATCTTTTTACAAATTAGGCAATTATAAATTCGTATTAGGGCTCCCCTACCTTTTTGAAGAAATATATAGATATAGAGACAGAGACATATATATATATATATATATATATATAGATAGATAGATATAGATAGATATAGATAGATAGATGCATGCATGCATACATACATATGTATTTAAAAGCTTTCTATGATAAATCTAAATTATCAGTGTCCACATTTTGAATAGTGTTTCTATTCAATTGCCTTATAAGTACTATGGAGAATAGTTATTTTATAAGATTAAGAGAGAAGACAAAGGTTCAAATTTGTTTAACTGGAAATGTTCCAGTGGATATTCCCCATTAGTTTTGCAGTTTTCAGTATAATAATTGTCAGATATTTAATTTTACCGTCTACAAAACTTCTCAGCTTCCCCATCCCACCTCCTCCACCATGCACTTATAAACGTCACCGACAAAGTACTTGGAAACAGTTAACATGTGTAACTACTACATTTGTAGTCGATGTGTATCAGGGCTAGAGATAATCCATCAACACGTTTCAGAAAACAAACAGATGATAACGAATACTTGTCGACCACTTAATACTTTTTAAATTATAGAAACGTTGAACATGCATCTTATTATTATTTTCTCGTCACAGCCAGTGCACCACGAATGGTATATCACATGCCGTGGTATGTGCTATCCTGTCTGTGGGATGGTGCATATAAAAGATCCCTTGCTGCTAATCGGAACGAGTAGCCCATGAAGTGGCGACAGCGTGTTTCCTCTCTCAATATCTGTGTGGTCCTTAACCATATGTCTGACGCCATATAACCGTAAATAAAATGTGTTGAGTGCGTCGTTAAATAAAACATTTCTTTCTTTCTTTCTTTCTTATTATTATATTTGTTATAGTTTCATTAATACAACGCTGCTGTAAGTAGTAAAAGCAAGCATACAAAGATACACTGACGGAAGAAAGAACTAGGTAGCCGAGATGGCGGGGTGGGGGTATATTAAAGTTGCATACACATATTTTACCATCACAAATATTGTTCTTTAAAACTCGTTAGGCCTACTTGTTTACACACATCACCATTAACATGCCAAATTATCGTGTGTTTTTTTATACTCACCGTTTTCAGGCATTTCACCCGACATCTACCAACCGTCAAGAATCCCAAATTCTCCACCGATGACGCAACACTGTATAAGAACGTCCATGATAGTGTCAAAACAGAAAACAACAGGTATCCGTGCATCGTAAAAACCCAGTTACCCCACACACCGTACACTAAACAAAAATCCGACACTCTTATATTAGCACTATAAAACTTGCGAACCGTCTACTTAGTAACTCCTTCCACTTTGTCAAATCTCTCCTTCAAGTGATCTCTGCAGAAGTTGTTACGTTCGTCTTATTCCGACTTCTAGCCGAGATCCCGAGCCGAAGTACTCCCATGCGTGAGTTGGCGAGGAATTGGCAATGTTCGTTTGTTTCATCCTGAGCGACTGGGACGCGTCATTCTCGAGCCGAGCGTGGCTAGTTACCGATTGGTTCCCGACACGGCTACTGACGCGAGCGAGTTTTCTGCTACTGATCAGTTCTCACCCCAAGAAGCCGTGAAGTCGACACAAGTACCTGCAGATATACAATGACAGTTTGTGAATAATGGTTTCCAATGGACAGGTGGTGCTTAAAGTGTTATTGGCCATGAAGGCTGGTAGGAAATAGGTTCGCATTGTGGTACCGACTCCCACCAACCCAGGATGACTTTTAAATTGTTCATTGGGTTTGCTTACGATCATGGCATTTAGACTTGACCGTACTAACAAATGACCATTTGCCCTTATTCTGGACAGGCAGCCCAGACAACTGAGTTGCGGCCCAGGGACAGCGTGCTTCAACCATAATTGAAATTCAAACGTGTTCAATGATGGTCAGTGGCACTGGAGTAGGAAGCGGGGGTGGGGGGTGGGGGGGGGAGTGGGAGGAGGTCCAAAGGGCTATGTGCCCCTCCACTTTGGAACAGCAGCAATGGTTTTCATATATTTATTTATACATGTATTTATATATATTTGTGTTTGTTCCCCCCTGCCCCCTTTGCACCTTCCTAAACCCGTGAAAGAGATAACAGAACATTGTATAATTAAGAAAAAGAATAATATTGCAGTATGTTTTTAATTTTAAAAACAAACAGACCTCTCCCACCCCCCACACCAGTTTGATCTTTATCAATGAGTCACGCGATCAGAATAGCCTAGATGAACGTAAGTGAAATACTGGAGGAAAGACATTTCTTATTTAACGACGTTCTCAACACATTTCTTATGCGATACCGAAGGATACTCTTTCGATTAGTAGCAAAGGTGGTTTTTTTATATGCGCCATTTCACAGGCATGACAGTACATACCACGGCCTTTGTTACACTAGTTGTAGAGCACTGTCTGGAACGAGAAATAGCCCATTAGGTCCACAGACGGATAAAAGTATTGATCTTGTACCGACCGCCAATCAGTCGAAACTGCTTTACCACTGGGCTACGCCTGGCCCTAGTGAATTACAATTAAAACCTATCTTATCAGCACATCATCATCAGCAACACCGTCATCATCATAACAGCTCAGACATCTTAGATACATACCCAAGGCAGCGTACTTGAACATAAATTGGATATCTATATGCAGAAAACTAAGTTACACCTATGTCATTATTGAAAAATATATTAACAAAGGTCATTCGTATAAAATGTTTACAACATTATTATTATTATTATTTTATTTTTTGGTTTGTTTAACGACGCACTCAACACATTATAATTACGGTTATATCGGCGTCGGACATATGGTTATGTCGAGAAAAAGCCCAGTGGTTAGCTGACGGGGATCGATCCTAGACCGACCGCGCATCAGGCGGGCATTGTACCACTGGGCTATGCTGCCCGCGTTTACAACATTACGTTTCTAGATCGAAGGAAGGAAGGAAATGTTTTACTTAACAACGCATTCAACACGTCGGATATATGGTGAAGGACAACAAAGATATATAGAGAGGAAACCCGCTGTCGCCATTTTATGGGCTACTCTTCGATTAGCAGCCAGGTATATTTAATATGCACCATCCCAAAGACAGGATGGCACATGCCACTACGTTTGATATACCAGTCGTGGTGCACTGGCTGGATTTCTAGATCGAATCGTCTCTTTAGTAGTGTTTTACCTGTCGGATACCTTATCTAGACTGAATTACGAAAGAAAGTGATATATTTTAGTTACAAAAGTTCCATGCTTACAAATTACATCCGAGGTCAGACTTTTCTTAATGTACTCTAAAATACAGGAGCATCTCATTCCAATTGACCTGTGTATGTCAAAACACCTTTATAGGCAAACAGATTCGAAGAATTTCGTATTCATTGCAAGTGTGTGTAAAGTTTTTTTGTCGTTGATCGAGGTCCCGACATCCGGTTAATAATTAAGACAACAATCAGGGTAATATCCCACACCGTTGGTCAATATTGATTGCAGTGTACCTGGCATTGATCCGCGTCTGTTATTTATAAATCAGGAACTCGCGGCAGGTAGAACCCGTCAATCGACGGCTTCTAGGCAGCACACACTGTCTTCTGTAATTACATCACTTTATAATACATCAAGTATTGTGGCCAGTCTAACCTTTAGCAAGGGTAAGCTTAGCCTAAAATATCGGAGGAATAGGTAGTAGTGAAAAAAAGACTTGGGCGCAGTAGTATAGAAAGTTTGATGAAAAGGGCAGTTTTAAACTAAAACTAGAGCCCAAAAGGTAACTTTTTTTCTTCTTTTTTTCGGGGTGGGGGTGGAAGTGGGGGTGGGGTGGAGGATGCAATTGCCCTTACACCTCACCCCCACCAGGGAAAACGTAGTATTATGAATTAAAATAATTATAATTTTTCTGGGTTACAACTACTCCCTCCTCCCGCATCCATCTCCCGTTAAGTACAGATTTGTTTAGATTCCCCTGCGCGTGCTGTAACCTCACCGTGGTGCAGGGGTGTAACATTCTCTTTGAGAATGGCCAATTCAGCACACATTGAAGTTTTAGAGTAAAATTCAGTATTCGTAAAATTCTGTGATATTTGTATTTGTATTTTTGCACAGTTCTTTACACTGTTTTTGTTTCAACCTTGAATGTTTATGTTGATGTTGATGTTGATCATAACTTTATTTATTTGCATTAACATAGTTTGACACCCAATACCCGATGTATTTTTCGTGCTGGGGTGTCGTTAAACATTCCTTCCTTCCTTCCTTCCTTCCTTCCTTCCTTCCTTCATTCATTCATTCATTCATTCATTGTTTAGATTCAACTATTTTTATTGTTGTTTTATTTTCACTTCTTTTGTATGTGTTATTATTATTATTATTATTTATTTTATTTTTACAAAAAACATCAAAGTGTTCTCTAAAGATAAGGTGTCTCAGTAAGGACAATGGGGGTAGCGGGCGGGAAAACACATGGATGAACTACAATATAATGTATTTAACCTTGTACATTTTATTTTTAATTCCATTAATTTAAATTAAGTACCGATGACTTATATTGAAAATGTCAATGGTAATAGTCTTGGAATCTAAGTCGCGAGGGGGCGGAGTCATTTGGATGGATGAAAGAAAAGTGTACGCATCTGGACTATAAATGTTTGTTATTTTTCACGTAATGGAAATAAAAGAATGATCTAAAGCGTTTTTGATGATGTTTAATGCACCCATATATGAAGGAAAAACAACTTTAATTATGAATCATCAAGCGTATATGACCTTACAGAAAAGGAATAGGAATATGTGTTTAACGACACCTTAGCACAGTAAGGTAAAAACAACCCCGCACTCTGCCGTCACACAAGCCATTCCTACCGACAGTAGCTACGGATCTCGTATATGCGTTTTTACAAAGGCAGAATAGCACATACCATGGCCTTTGATGCACTTGATATAACACAGGAAAATCAGGTACACCAAGGGGCCATCGATTCTATGACCTATCGCACACCAGGTCTTTTTTTTCCAAAACCGTTTATGGAATAACTGTTACATTTTGCTTAATATAAGATATAGATGCCAACAAATTATGGATGGTACTAAACAGTACACGAAAAACAACACCAGATTTTGCTTATCATACCTATAGTCATAAGAGAGGAAACCCGCTACATTTTCCCTTTAGTAGCAAGGGATCTTTTATATGCACCACCCAACACAGGATAGCACATACCACGATCTTTGATATATCAGTAGTGGTGTACTGGCAGGAGCGAGAAATAGTCCATGGGTACACCGAAGGGTATCGATCCTAGATCGACCGAGTACCAGGCTAGCACTTTACCACTAAGTTCAGAAATCTCTTCCTCCATATGCGTCAGTTTCAGATTTTATGGAAACCAGCTCAAGACTTGGTGTCTATATCATAGATCCATACGCTAACTAAGACACATTGGTCTGCAGACAGAAAGAATAAACGTGCTACCGCTGTGTGTGTTCCTCTCACTTATTAGCAGCAAGGATGATTTTATAAGCACTTTGCTAAAAACTGGATAATACACACCACGGTTTTGATATACCAGTCATGGAGTACAGAGGAGGATATATTATATATATGCATGCATACATACATACATACATAAATACATACATAAATACATAAATACGTACGTACGTGCTAACAAAACACTAGAATATTAATAATAAAAAAGGTAAATAAAAATGTACTATTTACTGGACATTATGAATATGCACCATATACACTTTAATGAGCGAACTTAGTTCAGTCAATCTACTTACCTGTAACAAATCCTTGATTACAAAGACAGAAAGACAGAGACAAACACACGTGGAGAGAATCTGATGTATATAGCGAGTATCGCCTCTCACCTGCAAGTTTTGCGAGTCGTTCCAAGACAGAACAAGTGATTGGCGTGGGTTGTTACGTGCATTACGTTTACAGGCGAAACAAACGTAGCGTGCTAATGGAAACCTGTGTTGCAGCTATTTCACCTTTTTGCCAATACTGGCGCTTAATTAGAAACAGACAGGCATCTTCTTGTGGATCAGTCGCAAACAAGCAATTAATTCACCAGGCTGCTGCCAGCAGGTTTATGGGATTTTTTCTCTCTCCTTTTTAATTGTACACCCGAATACGGGAATAAGCACACAGGAGCATTGTAAAAGTAGCACACAAAAAGTAACCAAATATTTAAAGGTCCTATGTAAAACTACAATATTTCATTATTTTAATTTGTTCTCCTTTTAATTGTACACCCGAATACGGGAATAAGCACACAGGAGCATTGTAAAAGTAACCCAAAAAAAGTAACCATTTAAAAGTCCTATGTCCTATGTAAAACTACAATATTTCGTTATTTTCACATTTATTTATAATAAATAACAAAACTTAATCGATCCCACGCATAATAGTTCCATAATTAACTCTAGAATAATAATTACAAAAAGAATCTTGCACTGGACGACGTTAGAGGTTTCCGGAATAATAGTTGGCTACACACAGCATTGCCACCATCATTGTTTCTTTTGTCAGCTGACCGCAACAAATTCTAGATAAACTTAGCGTTTTTAAGGTGTACGCATAAAACAGTGACGTGTTAAGTTAATGCGCGTGACTCACTCTCAAGATTTCTCTCTTAAAATAATATTTTTCTACTAGTAAGTATAATTATTTTTTTGTAATTTTGTATATGTATATAGCTTAACGTACCTACTTTATGTTTCAAAGCAAAACTTAATAAATATTTTTGGCGGGAACATTCAATATTGCAACGTTGACAAGACAAGACAAGACAAGACAAGACAAGATCAGATTTTATTTACACACGGGTCATTACACAACGGCATAGGAGGAATATATACATAAACATTTTGTTATATACACGTGACATAGCACCTTTACGTTTGTGCGGTTAGCGAATTTAAATTTCACTTGGACGATTTGGGTTCAACTCCTACCGGGTACCTCATTTTATTTGAATGAATGTACAGTCATGTGATGACGGCATCGTGTTTTTGGACAACATGTGTATCCAGTTCAAGATCTTATAATCACAGGTATCGATACCCTCAGTAGATCCTTGGAATGACTTTTTTTAATTTTATTTGTTTGTTTGAGGTTTTTATTTTGTCGTTTTTTGGTATGTTTGTTTTGTGTGTATGTGTGTGTGTATATGTGTACGTGTGTATGAGTGTGTGTGTATGCGTGTGTGTGTGTGTGTGTGTGTGTGTGTGTGTATGTGTGTGTGTGTGTGTGTGTGTTTGTAGTGATGGGTGTTTTCTGGGTTTTCCGTGTTTTGTTTTGCTTCGTTTCAGGAAGGTCTACTCTACACCTGATAAACGGTATACTAAAGGTCGTGGAATATGCTGTTGTGTATGTATTTTTCTCACCATACAGCGGACCATGTATTATTGTAACTTCTCATTTTGAAAAGTATTCTTAAAGGATGCTTCATAATGTGCAACGGTCAAGGTTAGTGTTGAGGTGATTATTACTTTCAAGAAATTATTTCCAAATGATACAGAGGTTTGCAAAGTGGAAACCTAGTAATAGTCGCTGGCTAAACGAATTGTCGAATACTCTTGGAAGTGACATCAAGATCAACAGTAGAACTACAAAATACTAATGTCGACGTAACCTAAAGTTTTCTTAAGAAAGAAAAACAAGAAAAACAGGAAATTAACATGTATTTGCCTGTTCAGTTAACCTTGTATTGACTGAACATGCAAATACATGTTGATTTCGTGCTTTATTAATTAATAGTGATCTCTCTCTCTTACTCTCTCTCTCTCTCTCTCACACACACACACACACACACACACACACACACACACACACACACACACCGTTTGAAGAGTTCGAGCTAATTAATAACTGCAGAAAATAACCGAAAACACTGTTTTAACACGTAGCATATTTCCTCCAGTACCCACGGAGCTCGATAGATTGATAGGTTTAAAGCTTGTCCGACAGTCGTTATCCAGTGTTATCCTGAGCCGATTTTCCGATTAAAGCTTGTAGGGTGTGAATACCATATGTTGGGCCACCGTCGGTCCGCGTGGAAAACATGTAAACACAGCTGTAATTCTATAACAACTGTCTGTTCAGTTCTACTTGATACCAATTCCGAATACACGCAACTTGTGACGCTTGGCACGCTACAGTGATCACGTGGGAGTTTCACGTTGGAGTATCCAATGGAAATCTCTGAAAGAGGCTCCGAAAGTTGGTCTTGGTCCAGATTATCTAATCAGAGAGCGGTGCCCAGTTACGCAGAAGTCAGCCAGGAGACGCATCAGTTTTCGTGAAAACCGAGTGTAACTGGGTTTGTAATGCGAAACCTTGCTGACGAAAGAGGTCTCTCAGACAGAACTGTTCCAAGCAGTGTTTCTGGCAATGCTATACATTCTATTGTACAACCCTGGCAATTAACCACTGCAATCGACAATGCCATGGAGATTGCCGCCGTGTTTTCAGTTTTCCACGGCATTTATAGTTAGTAACCAGTGGAGCTAATTTTAAACAGATTGGTCTCTTTTCTTAGTTGAGTATTTATTTTGGTATTACTGACAAATTAAACTGAGTTTGGTGCATTAACAGAAAAACAGCCGTGTAAAATGCCGTGGAGACTATTTTTCCACATCACTAAACTATTTGTGTTATTTGGGGTATATGCGTATATACTCCTCCTTTTGTTAGGATTCGGACTCGTGATTAGTTTAATTTTAATTAAAATATACTTC
Organism: Dracogyra subfuscus; assembly: GCA_016106625.1. Classification (NCBI taxonomy): domain Eukaryota; kingdom Metazoa; phylum Mollusca; class Gastropoda; order Neomphalida; family Peltospiridae; genus Dracogyra; species Dracogyra subfuscus. Next base: position 15,806 of record JAECMU010128409.1, read on the forward strand.
GCCTTCAAAATAATTTGAGTTTTATTTCTGCAAAATGCTTGCAGTTCTATGATTGAAATATTCTTCTATGCACATTCATGTAGATGTTTATACTTTAAAAAAAATAATGTAGTGAGGAAATGTCAAGAAGGTGAAACAGTGCCAACAAACGGTATGACAAAGAAATGCAAAAACAAAAAAGAGCCGAAAAAAAGAGCCGAAAAAAGCCCCCCCCCAAAAAAAATAAAAATAAAAAATAAATAATAATAAATAAATAAATAAATAAAAATAAATAACAAAATAACAAAAATAAAAATAAATAAATAAAAATACGAAAGGTATGTAAAGAAAAGAAAGAAATCACTGACAACCATCATTATCATCACCACTATTATTATAATATCAGAATGCTTTCGTAAATAGTTTAACTAGTGTCCCACAACTAGTATATCAAAGGCCGTTGTGTGTACACTGCGACTGTTTTGTATATCACGGGCATATTACAGCAGGACACCATTTATCCTAATCATTGAACATTTATGTTTCAAACATGGGTCACATGTTCTGACCCCCGTCAGTAATCACCCTCTTCTTCAACGTTTTATTTTAAGTGAGTAATCACAGGAAGGATCGGTCATCATATGATCTGCTCGTATCCAGAAGATCTATGACATCTATCTTTGACTATCATAAACTATATACTAATCTATCCTGGATGCAAGTTCCATAACATCTATCCTGGATGCAGCTTTCATGACATATATCCTGGACATAATTTACATGACATCTATCCTGGCCATACTATTCACAACACATATGATCCTGGACACATGTTCCATGACATCTATCATGGATGCAACGTCCATGACATATATACTGGACATGGATTAGTATGACAGAGAAAACATACTGCCACATATTGGGGTACTTTATTTGCACTTTCTCATAAACTCCATAGTTTGACACCCAATAGCCGATGCATTTTTGGTGCTAGGGTGTCGTTAAACATTTGTTCTTTCATTCATTTAAATAAATGTACTACGGCCTACAATATGCAAGTTGTGTAGAAAAGGGAAATAACCCAGTCTATTCATGGAAAGGAATAACTCTTTCCATTAATCAGACCTCACGCGGTTGTTCAACTCACTGCATCTAATGCCACTTCCCATGCACATAAATTAAAGACGTATTTATAGTACATGTACACGGTTAATCAAACACCGCTTACAGAAAAAAGGTTATCTTGTGGTTTGTTAGTCACCGGTGTTCGCCAAACTGCATTAACGAGCGCTGCAGATTGTGCTGTGAGCTTGGATATACACTCTGCGACGACTCGCTCTGACTTCATGTCGACATGGTGCATTCTATAGCAATAAAGCATATGGTAATGGCGTCCTTAAGCTCATTAATTCCCATCACTAGTAAAGCCTTATTCAAACAGGAAAACAATCGACAGTAAACTCCCCAAAACACTTCAACCCCAGTGTAGAGTATCGATGTGTAGGAAGTAATATTTCATTCTATACTCGAATTATGTGGCGATAGACCCTAGGGTTGTAAAAACACTGCTCTGTGTGTGTGTGTGTGGTGGTGGTGGGGGGGGGGGTGTTTTCACGATTAAGGCCTTTACAAGTTGGCAAGATGAATGGAACGGTACGGTTGCGAATAAGCTTCATTCTCCAATATTTTGTTACCAATTCACGTTATATTTTTCAATGTCATATTTGATACTGGAACATTTCTACAGCTTGGCTGAAAGGAAATATAAAACCCATATATAAGCAGAAGGGTGATCAGATTGATCCGAGAAATTACCGACCTATTACATTGCTAAGTTGGTTTGGAACATGTATATCTGTAATTAAAGCAGCATTTCCTGGAATATTTTTATTATTTAAGCATATAGAAGAGAAAATCCCAATATGTTTTATGCATATATCGCGCCGCACTCATCATTGGTTTCACTACGCTTGCTTATGCAGCTCAAAAACATAGCCATTATTTTGAAAATGGGACGCATTTGACGGGCTCCTACGAAATTCCCCAACAAGAGATCACGCGAGATTTCGCAATTTTTTAACAAATTTAACTGTCTTGATTAAGGGGTCGTCTCATATCTACAAAACATATTTATATCCATAGTGGTATGGTACATCTTTCCAGGGGTCGGTGGGTGGGGGATTTGCCTTGAAAGTTTGACAGTGGCCAGCTGTTGACATACGCGTTACATGTAAGGGCGTGTTACTAATTACGTAACGCTTTTGGGGTAGAGAAGAGTGTAATGTACATAATGACCATAAATCCAAATATTTCTATGTAATAATGGTGTACGACAAGCCGAACATTTGTAACCTTTTTTTATTTTCATTATATTTAAATGACTTAGAAACATTTTTAGCTATAGGAAACAGTAACAAAGGCACTTGGTAACGATCTGAATGTATGTCTTAAGTTATTTGCATTGCTATATGCCGATGATACTGTACTACTTGCTGAAACATCAGATGCTCTACAACATCAACTATTTAGTTTTAACTTATACCCTGAAAACCCCTACGCGTGCTGTAACCTCATCGTTGTGCAGACGAGTAACATTCTCTTTGAGAATAGCTAATACAGCACAAATTGAAATGTTAAGTAAAAGTCAGTATCTGTCTGTGATATTTGTATTTTTGCACAGTTAATTTAGTTTTCTAGAATGTCATTCTGTTAGATAAAAAAACTAAATATATAATTAAGAGAGTAAAAGAGAATGACAACGATGTGTGTGGTCTTTATTATGATCATAAGAATGGGTTTTTTCTCTATACTTACAATAGATAATCGTAACCATCATGATACTTTTTTTTTTCTTTTTTTCTTTTTTTCTTTTTTAACGACACACTCAACACATTATAAATACGGTTATATCGGCGTCGGATATATGGTTATGTCGAGAAAAACCCCAGTGGTTAGCTGACGGGGATCGATCCTAGACCGACCGCGCATCAGGCGGGCACTGTACCACTGGGCTATGCTGCCCGCTCCATCATGATACATGCACGTGGCACGTCATAGTCACTGAACATAATATCATACCTGTACATTTATGTCTTGCTGCCGGCATAAAAAAAACACTTAATTAAAAGTCCAGGTTTTTTTCAGTATAAACAAGACTATTGGTTAAGAATAATTTAATGATGTACATGTTGTTATTGTGCTTCCGGCTTTGAATGTTCGTGTTCTTAAAAAGGCAGTGTAAAAAAGTCAAAACAAAACATGTGGAGTGAAACGCAAAACTAAACTTAGCTTCATCTGCACTCACTACAAGAAATCGATTTTAACATTAAAAGTTTGTGTTCTGTTTAACAACACCACTAGAGCACATTGTTATATTATTCGTCGACTATTAGATGTCAAACATTTGGTCATTTTGACATACAGTCTTAGAGGAAACCCGCAACATGATTCCATTAGTAGCAAGGGATATATTATATGCATCACAGACAGGATAGCATATACTACGGCCTTTGATATATTAGTCGTGGAGAACTGGCTAGAACGGGGGGGGGGGGGGTCGAATATGAAATGTTTTATTTAACGACGCACTCAACACATTTTATTTACGCTTATATGGCGTCAGACATATGGTTAAGGACCACACAGATATTGAGAGGAAACCCCCTGTCGCCACTTCATGGGCTACTCTTTCCGATTGGCAGCAAGGGATATTTTATTTGCGCTTCCCACAGGCAGGATAGTACAAACCATTGTCTTTGTTGAATTAGTTATGGATCACTGGCCGGTGCAAGTGGTTTACACCTACCCATTGAGCCTTGCGGTGTCTTTTCACCAGGTCTACTTTTTTCTTTTCAGGGTCGGTGGCTTCCACACGATGAACTTCAACTGAACTTATATATTTTACTGAACTGCCTGTGAGGTTTGTTAACCAGATCTTCTTTACCTCATCAACTATCCTATCAACCGATTCATGTCCATGTATGTCTGGGGGTGGGGTGGGGTGGGGGGAAGCTATCCGATTCAAATGTCGAATTGCTGTTAAAGAACAAAGGAGATTTGAAAACAAGTATTTCGGTTTGAATTGTGAGGTAGTACGAAACGAAAACCATTTCTTTTGTACCTGGATATTTCTTTTCTATACCGTCAGGTTATCGATAAACAACCCACCATGCATGGGCGTCCGCAGGAAAATCAGAATCAAAAATTAAAAAAAATTACATGGAAAATACAAAATGAATAAAATAACATAAACATTTCTCAACAGTTCATTCAGTTAGAGCGGGTTACTACTCTTGGAACAGTATTATTTACAGTAATCTTAGCAAAAAGATGTCTTCACACTTCAAATTCAGGATAACATTGCCCCCCCCCCCCTGCATTTTTTTCTGCGGACGCCCATGCTACTATGTAGTAGCTTATCACTGTCAAAAACATCTGAATCTACAGTTTTTACCAATCCAATTCCAATGTGACCTGAATATGGCACCAATGCATGCTTTGAGTCACATTTTGCTCAAATGCAGCAAATGTTTTTGTGCCCATTTTACTGCAGTTAAAACTATTTAACTACTAGCAGCGGATTTTAATGAAAATGTCTTTAAAGTAATGAAGTGACTTTCTCATTTCTTCAACTAGACATGAATGAAACAATGTCACTCTGTAACGTTACGTCAGTGTCATACTAACATATAGCATCATGTCAAATGCTGTTAACTATACACGTACCATATTTAAAGGGACATTCCTGAGTTTGCTGCAATGTTTAAGATGTTATCGACTAACAGATACTTTTTAACAATTGTAATTAAATATCAAATATGTTTTTCTGCATAAAATATTAGTGGCTGTATATTAAACATGCTTCTGATCGTCGTTCTAATATTTGTTCTGTGTTAAATTTCGTTTTATTTCCTAAAATATATTTTTTCGTATGTACGAAATTATTTGAAGACGAAATCGAGTTTGGGCTTTTTACAAATATTAAGACGACCAGAAACACATTGAATATACAGACATTAATATTCTAAACAAGAAAATATATTTAATGTGTAAATGTAATCGTAGAACTATTTTATTAGTCGGAAACCTTTCACAATGGAGGAAACTCAGGAATGTCTCTTTAATGGGTAACCAGCATTTGCTATTAATATCACTGACATATTCAAAATAATATATAAGCAATTAATGTAGTTTTTAAATAGTGTGTTGTTACGGAATGGCATGTTGTAAAGTGACACAAGTGAACATTTGTTTTCTTTAACATAAGGTGAGCGTTTTAATACTACAAAGGGAAGTTAGGCGAAATCTCCAGACGATTTTATCTTGGAAATATGAAACGTTTGAATAATGCTAGGTACAGACTACAAAATGCCAACTTTCTGCTCTTACGAATTCTACAATAACCCATTAGTTGTTAATATCAGCGCACCCGGAGCAATTCTGGGCGGGACGTAGCCCAGTGGTAAGGCGCTCGCTCAACGCGCGGTCAATCTAGGATCGATTCCCGTCGATGGGCCCATTGGGCTATTTCTCGTTCCAGCCAGTGCACCTCGCCTGGTATATCAAGGGCCGTGGTATGTTCTACCATGTCTGCGGGATGGTGAATATAAAAGATCACTTGCTGCTAATCGAAAAGAATAGCCCATGAAGCGGCGACAGCGGGTTTCCTCTTTTAATATTTGAGTGGACCTTAACCGTATGTCTGACGCCATATAACCATAAATAAAATGTATTGGGTGCGTCGTTAAATAAAACATTTCCTTCCTTCCGGTCAGTCTGGGATCGATCCCCGTCAGTGGGCCCATTGAGCTATTTCTCACTCCAGCCAGTGCACCACGATTGGTATAGCAACGGCCGTGGTATGTGTTATCCTGTATGTAGGATGGTGCATACAAAAGATCCCTAGCTGCTACTCGAAAAAAGTAGCCTACGAAGTAGCGACAGCGGGTTTCATCTCTCAGTATCTGTGTGGTCCTTTACTATATGTTCGACGCCATATAACTATAAATAAAAATGTGTTGTGTACGTTGTTAAATAAAACATTTCCTTCTTTCCTTCCTTCCTTCCGTGTCAAGTCGGAAGTTACAACATAACCGAAGTGTTGGCCAACTTCGTCATAACTGTTGAATGTCTGAACCTATCATAAAGAAAAATCCATAGCAGAAATATAAATAGCTTTGTTACTATACGGACTGTGCGCTAACATGTTTTCTATGATGCTAGGAACTCTATTAAGAACACACCCATATTACGGAAAGTAATTTCAAGAAAGTAACTTAATGTGGACAAACATGTTTGCCATTACTCAAACGACCAAGCATTGAATGTTCTTTTGATAAATCACACATTCAGTTTTAAAATTTGACTTCTGTGAACCATTCGCGTGGAATTGCAGGTATATATACGGAAGTGTGTATAATTAGGAAGTAATTAGTTCTGGGTCATACGTTCACATTAGGCCAAGTGTCAGATATCAGGATGCATTAGTAAACGATCAATTAAAATCTGATGACCACGTAGTTGCTGACCTTGGAATGGACAGTCCGGAGTATTACAGGCTATTTACACGTTTAGCTGAGTATATAAGGCCAGTAAATCCAAACTAAGAACACTTGCAATCTGCCATCGCTTCAAACACTTCTACATAGTAAGTATGCTTTTTCTTGTAAACATGTATATATATATGTTACTAAATGGTTTAGTGCAATCGTTGCAAATCAAATCACTTATTAAAAAGTAACTTCATATGGGTGGTTTTGGTAACTAGTTTCATTAATAAGTGTTTGGGTAAATATGTGGACACCACTAACGTTTTCGAACAATTGAAAAACAGAGCAAAATTCAGAGAAATCAGAAAGTAAAATAATATTATACAACGATTTGCTTTATGCATAAGAAAGTAATTTACACGTTCCTTTAAACTGGAAGAACAAAAATTATGTTGAGAACAAACTTTAATTATTTTCATTTGTAGTTATTCCCGTGCTTATATAGCCAGTTAAGGTTCAAGCACGCTGTCCTGGGCATACATATCAGTCAAACCCAGGACCTACCAGTCAAAAGTTATATGACTTAGCCACTACACCACCGAAGTCGTTAAAATATTCCTTTATGAATATTGTCTGGAAAACCATGTTCAAACACATAAATATACTCAACAAAATTAATTAAGGGCAAACCTTTCGGCATTTATATAATAAAAAAAAAAAAAAAAAAAAAAAAAAAAAAAAAAAAAAAATGTGGAGCAAGTTATTAATTTCGTTTATTTATACTTATGTTCCTACTTATATCTAATTAAGGTTCAGGCACCCTGTCCTGGACACACAGGGGTCCTCCCATTTCGCCAACATTCACTGTTTGCAAGTTTAAAAAAAAAATATATATATACATGTAGCTTTCCATTTCAAATTTCTGTTGCGTTATGCCATGCACAGCGTTAATACTTTGGCTTTACATACTGAACATTTAAAATATCACACATATCTCTGCACCCTTTTTTACATTTTAACAATAGTTGCAGTTTTAAAGAGTATATAGGATTTTTTACTGTGCTAAAATTATCGTCTTTTAACTGATATAATTTAGATATAAATAATTTGACAGTTTTTATTAATGATGCATAGTTGATAAAATGTATAGTTATATGTTATTTCTCAACAAAATGGTCACATATTGAAAATTGTAATATATGTTTTCATACAAAAATTATTTATTACCAGTATCTATTAATATTTTACTGTTAAGCCATACATTTCGACTTCAAGGGTAAAAACTTGAGATCGGGTTTTTCCCGTCGTTCGTTCATATGATTCAAGATATTAACTTTTGTTGCCTTTAATTGTGTTTTTAAATTATCTTTTGAATTCATATTCAATTGTGGGTTTTCCTTAGTAAATAAATAACCTTATCTATGGCTGGTCGTCGTTTTCCATATTGTGTTCTTTGCGTACCTTTTCGGCATCTTGTGTTTGAGCTTTCCTTTGCAAAACTGTATTACTAGCACTGGCACTCATTTCAAAACTGGAGTCGCTGGAAGAGGAGTGATTCCTTTTTGTTTGTTCCCGATGGGTACGATTAGACATTTAATGCGTTTTGGGTAGCTAAAATAAGAATGATCAAATATTCTTGACTGGTATTACTTGCTAAAAATCTACTTTACAATACACAGCAGCATGATCTAGGGACAATAGCATGTGAACACTTTTTGTTACGGTTTGGGTCTGTGCTTTAATTTAAACATCTTAATATTTCAGCTTTCCAAAATGATGAAGGCTGTTATTATCACCCTGTTCGCCTGTTTGGCCGCTGCCTCAGCCATAGGCATGGGAGGAATGATGGGATACGGTGGCATGGGATATGGAATGGGAGGAATTGGAGTGGCATACGGAGGAATTGGAATAGGATACGGAGGAATTGGAATGGGAATGGGAATGGGAATGGGAATGGGAATGGGAGGAATCGGATACGGAGGAGGATACGGAGGAGGATACGGTGGCATGGGATACGGCTACGGAGGAATTGGAATGGGATACGGTGGCATGGGATATGGATACGGACGAGGCATGGGCTACGGCTACGGCTATGGAAAATGTAAGTTTTATTGTTTTTTCTTTAGAGGCATAAATAAATAAACTTTCTTTTCTTTAACGACACTACTAGAGCACATTTCTTTGTCAGTCATCGGCTATTGGATGTCAAATATATGGTGATTTTGGCATAGCCTTAGAGCGGAACCCTGTTACATTGTTCATTAGTAGCAAGGGATCTCTTACATGCATCAGACCACATGCAGGATAGCACATACCACCGCCTTTGATATACCAGTCATGGTGCACTGGCTGGAACGAGAATTAACCCAATGGGCCCACCGACGGAGATCGATCCCAAACCGACCGGGAAACAAGCACTGATGAATTCGAATTGACTGTTTGCAGGGGAAGATCACCGTAAAATAGATTAGCATTTGTTATATGAGATTTTCTAAGACATTCAAGACCGTGTTATTAAGATTTGGTTTTCGGTGGGACTATCTCGTCTATAACACGAGTGTCCTCTAGCCGTTTTCTGTTTATATGACAAGATCAGTAACTTGTTAATTTCTGACAACCAAATTGTCGCCATGCACAGTGATTATCTCAGATGTTTCGAAATCTGATGCCGAAGACATTCCGCTTCGTCGTTTACGAAGTAAACTCATGACATTAAAGTTATATGTTAGTGATTAGTACAAATCCTTATCCGAAACCAGCTTCGTCTGTGTTCTGACAGGGTATCGGGTTTCTTCTGGTAGCGTCTGTATTCATTACTAGCGTGTAAATGTAATGTCATGGGATAACTCGGCAATGATCCAACTAAATGTATGTGGCGTCAAATTTATGAACCCTTGTGGATTTTAGGCCACAATTCTTGACGACTTTATGATTATCGAACATTTTCAAATTGACAATCTGTCGCATAGAGTGTTCTCTAGCTCTGTATTTAAACTCTTCAGAAAAGTAGAGGGACTCTAATAAGAATCTACAATTGCGGACATTGTAAGGTATATAAGCTGTGGGCAATGGTTATATGATAATAGTGAATTAATTGGGCAAAAATTACAACCGGCAGTTTAGTATTACAGTAGGTTTTATGACCACCAAAGATCTTAAAGGACGATCGGGGTCTGAAGTGAAATTTGAAAGGTGACAGGGTTTTTTATCAGTAAATCGCAAATTCAAACAATAAAAATGTCTGGAAACAAAACAATAACAACTGTCTGATCAACAGAATGAAAAAGATTGACAGAAATAATGTTCCACAGTGATTAATGGACCTTCCTGGAAATTGTCAAAATCAAGAATGATACCCCACGCTTGTGTACAGGGCAACTTCGTGAACCACGTGCAAACTATGGAATGTTTTTCGGTGTCTTGATAAACAGACCTGAACGTTCTTTACTAGGATGTCTGTGGTCATAACGTATGTTTGATCTAATGGTTGATATTCGCATGAATATTTCAGGTTCCCTTACTTTTGTTTTGAAGAGTATACATACAAACAAGCCAGGGCTAGAGGACACTCGAGCTACTTGTTACAATTAACAAAAAGTACCTTTTTGATATTTTTATTTATATATTTACTTTTTATTTTCAGAAGCCAACCTGATATTATATTACCGAAGAGAAGACAACATAACTAAGAGAAGATAACTATATCGTAACGAAGAGAAGATAACTATAATTTGTGTGAGAATGTGCACATTTTCATTGCTATTCTGTTATATTAAATAAATGTTTGAACAAAACTATTCATTATCAGTTTGTTTTATATTGTTGTATGGATTAACTATGGATTGATCTCACGGATCGATGGATGGATGGATGAAAGGGTGCATGTATGAACGAGTGGATGAACTGATCGACGGATGAATAAATGGACGATGGATGCACGATTGAATGAACCAATGAATAAATACAATGAAAAAAAGAAGAAAAGAAAGCAATTGGAATATCAAGATCGGTCAACGAATTTAAATTTGTATTTTTGATATTGCTGATATTGAAATAAAAGGACTGAGCCTCGTCGTGTTTCTGGTACGAAGTCATACTAATGTTATGCGCCATTCTTTCTGTTCATTTGGCCAATAATTCCCACCTTTCTTATTACAAATTCCATTGTACCAAACCACCACCCCCACCTCCCGTTACCGAACCCTGTCGGACTTCCCGTGCTCCCAAGCATCTGTCGATGTACTAAAACAGCTTGTTCTGAACGTGTTCGTGAAACCCGAATTAACTCATTCACTGTTACCACTCACTAAGTCGTTAAATAAAATATCATTCACTGTTACCACTCACTAAGTCGTTAAATAAAACATCATTCTCTGTTACCACTCACTAAATCGTTCAATAAAACATCATTCACTGTTACCATTCACTGAGTCGTTAAATAAAACATCATTCACTGTTACCATTCACTGAGTCGTTAAATAAAACATCATTCACTTTTACCACTCAGTGAGTCGTTAAATAAAACATTTCCTTCACTCACTAATTCACATTCTCCATAATTTATATTTACATAGCAGAACTTGATAGGTTTTATTTGAAACAAATATTAAGACGACCAGAAACACATTGAATATACAGAAATTAATATTCTAAACAAGAAAATATATTTAATGTATTAGTCGGAAACCTTTTACCATGGAGGAAACTCAGGAATGTCTCTTTAATGGGTAACCAGCATTTGCTATTAATATCACTGACATATTCAAAATAATATATAAGCAATTAATTTAGTTTTTAAATAGTGTGTTGTTACGGAATGGCATGTTGTAAAGTGACAGAAGTTAACATTTGTTTTGTTTAACATAAAGCGAGCGTTTTAATACTACAAAGGGAAATTAGGCGAAATCTCCAGACGATTTTATCTTGGTAATGTGAAACGTTTGAATAATGCTAGGTACAGACTACAAAATGCCAACTTTCTGCTCTTACGAATTCTACAATAACCCATTTGTTGTTAATATCAGCGCACCCGGAGCAATTCTGGGCGGGACGTAGCCCAGTGGTAAGGCGCTCGCTCAACGCGCGGTCAATCTAGGATCGATTCCCGTCGAAGGGCCCATTGGGCTATTTCTCGTTCCAGCCAGTGCACCTCGCCTGGTATATCAAGGGCCGTGGTATGTTCTACCATGTCTGCGGGATGGTGAATATAAAATATCTCTTGCTGCTAGTCAAAAAGAATAGCCCATGAAGCGACGACAGCGGGTTTCCTCTTTTAATATTTGAATGGACCTTAACCGTATGTCTGACGCCATATAACCATAAATAAAATGTATTGGGTGCGTCGTTAAATAAAACATTTCCTTCCTTCCGGTCAGTCTGGGATCGATCCCTGTCAGGGGGCCCATTGAGCTGTTTCTTACTCCAGCCAGTGCACCACGATTGGTATAGCAAAGGCCGTGGTATGTGTTATCCTGTCTGTGGGATGGTACATACAAAAGATCCCTAGCTGCTACTCGAAAAGAGTAGTTCATGAAGTAGCGACAGCGGGTTTCATCTCTCAATATCTGTGTGGTCCTTAACTATATGTTCGACGCCATATAACTATAAATAAAATGTGTTGTGTGCGTTGTTAAATAAAACATTTCCTTCTTTCCTTCCTTCCTTCCGTGTCAAGTCGGAAGTTACAACATAATCGAAGTGTTGGCCAACTTCGTCATAACTGTTGAATGTCTGAACCTATCATAAAGAAAAATCCATAGCAGAAATATAAATACCTTTGTTACTATACGGACTGTGCACTAACATGTTTTTATGATGCTAAGAACTCTATTAAGAACACACCCATATTATGGAAAGTAATTTCAAGAAAGTAACTTAATGTGGACAAACATGTTTGCCATTACTCAAACGACCATGTATTGAATGTTCCTTTAATAAAAGACACATCACTAAATATTCAGTTTTAAAATTTGACTTCTGTGGACCATTCGCGTGGAATTGCAGGTATATACACGGAAGTTTGTATAATTAGGAAGTAATTAGTTCTGGGTCATACGTTTACATTAGGCAGAAAAAAAGAGAACAGAACAGAACTTTATTTACACTCTAAGCCATCGTTCGATGGCATTTGAGGAACACATATATACATACATATCAGCGTCAAGATAACAGGTTTCAATAAAACATCAATCATATACTGTACATACTAGAAGTATTAGGAGGAACAGAAAGTTTTGTTAATAATAGTTATAAATTTACATAGCTTTCTAAGGATGCCATTTTTTTTTACAATTAAAAAGCTGCTTAAATGTATAAATATTTGGTCTAATGGTATAATATTTATGAATATATTTACATATTTCTTCAGTAAATTTTGTACAAACAAATAAATAATGAAATTCATCACCAACGTCATCAATAGAACAATAAATACATTTTCTCTCTGCATATAAAATATTGGACCACCTTCCTGTCTCATTAGGGAAACAGTGATTAGCAATACGAAATCTAAGAAATACATTACACTTAGTTTTATCCAATATATTAAAATACTTTTCAAAATTCAAGTTCTCTTTAAATATACTGTAAGTTAAACCTTTATTAGATTTTGAAAGATCGTTTTGCCAGTTCTGCAAAAACTGGTCCGAGAGTCTTTGTTTAACTAATGTTTTTAACCACGTAATTGACCTAAAAGTTTACGTATCCCAAATATTGTTTAATCCACGCCTATAAAATATATCTCTAACATTAATAATCCATTTATGGTTTGTTCCAAATTATAAATAGTCATAAAATAATAGTTTGTAGATCTATACTGATGGCTTGGAAGGTTTATCTGTCAAAAGACGAGCCCAAAAACACACAATACGCAATGATAGTATAAGTAACAGTGGTTTTCTTGCATTTGCTAAGTATCGTAAAAACTGAATATGCACATTTTCTAATATATTAATGTTATCAAATCAAACCAGATTTCACAACCATAAAGTAATATAGAAACAACAATTGCATCAAATAATTTTAAACGATA
>JAECMU010128418.1:0-10705 GCA_016106625.1 Dracogyra subfuscus
GTCCGCGCCTGAAACATGCACCTGCAGCTATCCCACGCCCTGGGTCCGCGCCTGAAACATGCAGCTCCCCACCCCTGGATCCGCGCCTGAAACATGCAGCTCCAGCTCCCCACCCCCTGGATCCGCGTCTAACAAAGAATAAAGGTACCACAGAACTATGCATAGTAATAACCCATTGTCGTTACCAGCAGGACAGATCAGATGATGCAAACATAAACAATATTTATATATAAAAACAGCAGGCATTTGTTTGTCAAATACAAAAAGTAACATCCTTAATGTATGTTTCAATATGATACATTTCACTGCTCCTTTAAAGGAATGTGTCTTAAAGCTGCAATCTCGGGGTATATATGTTTTATTTAACCACTTAGATTAGACCATACTTTTCGTCTACACCGGCGAGAGTCTGTCATTTGTTAATAAGTATATAAAAAAAATAAAAAATGATTTAGTATAATTTAGTATAATGTATTTCTTTATATAATTTAGGTATTTGCTTAGTGTTGAGCTTAGAATAATGAACAGCATTTGTTGTAGTGCAATATGTTTAAATACTGTGCCTACGTGAATAAAAGTACTGTGGTCACAAATATATTTTATTCACGTTGGCACAAAAAGAGCTCCAAAAAGGGTCACGGTCCCCCATTGACCGCTCGTTGACCCGCGCCTGCTCAAACCACGTGCGCGTAATGCAAAAATAACGTGACAATGTTTTTCACGAAATAAACTAGAAACTTCTAGATTATATTGTTGAAGATTGAACTCTTACTCCAAATGTAGTTCTCGTTCCAAGCAGTGCACCACAACTGATATAACAAAGGCCGAGGTATGTGCTATCCTACCTGTCGGATAGTGCATATGACATAAAACATGACCAAATGTTTGACATCCAATAGCCGACTAATCAATGTGCTCTAGTGGCGTCGTTAAACAAAACAAAACTATTCTAAATGATTGAATAATTTTAAAAATAGACTCCAAATTGTTGCTGTGACATACGTGCAAGTTGTAACGAATATTTCTATAGCTGCGAAATTATATATTTAATTTATGTTCACATATCCTGATTTTAGTTATTTCTCGTAAATGACGAACATCCAATGGATTTCGAAGGTAATCTTGTAATATGCAACACTGTCACAGATTTAAGGAACTTATTGCTTTAAAAATTGATAATAAATCAAAATTACATTAATTTTTGCAGACCAAATATGGCTATTGCATTACTTTAACTACACCATGATGGAGTAAAATCCATGTCAACTCTCTCAGCAATGTTAATTTTGAATTATGGACTAATGATTTTTTTTTTTAACAAAATATCATTAATAAGTGGAGTATGGTGTTACATAGATGGTTGAATAAAGTACATTTAGGGACAAATCATATATATATTTTTTCAGGTAATACTTTGCTTGGCCATGTAATAGGACAGTGGTCTGTGACAATATGCATTTAAAGAGGAGTTTCCTAAGAACTTGTTGCTAGCTACGCAATACAGTGGCGGTACCGAAACGAATTGGCATAACCACATAAATTACACTATTTAGTGGAACTTTAGAGGACAACCAACACAGAAAGAGAGAGCCATTATCGACTGTCCTGGAAACTACTTCATCTGAAAATCGCAAGCCCCAGAAGCTATTGTCATCCTATAAATACTTAATCATAGAGAATCCGGTCTAAATGTTTCAAGGAAACTAGCATCATTATCCTTTGGCACACGCAAATGTTTGACCTTCAGTCTACAGTCGACCCTAACGATGTACACTTCTCAACAGAGGTTGTCACATTTGTGACAAGTAGTCATAACACTATATGACTATTTATTATTATGTTGTACTATATATTATGCTGATTAGTCGACAGACCATAAAGCAATAAAATGTGTTTTGTTTAAGGACACCACTAGAGCACATTGATGTATCAATCATCGGCTAAGGCGCGGGACGTAGCCCAGTGGTATAACACTCGTTCAATGCGCGGTAGGTCTAGGATCGATCCCCGTCGGTTGGCCCATTGGATTATTTCTCGTTCCAGCCAGTACACCACGACTGGCATATCAAAGACCGTTGTATGTATTACCCTGTCTGTGGGATGGTGCATATAAAAGATCCTTTGCTGCTAATCGAAAAGAGTAGCCCAAGAAATGGCGACAGCGGGTTTTCTCTTTCAATATCTGTCCGGTCCATAACCATATGTCTGACGCCATATAACCATAAATAAAATGTGTTGAGTGCTTCGTTAAATAAAACGTTTCGTAATCATCGGCTACTGGATGTCAACCATTTGATAATATGCAACAAAGATTTTATTATGTTGATATTTTTGCATTTTCCATTCTATTTTGTTAGATTAAGCATACATTTGGCATTATTTTGTACTATGTCAGGTTTTAGAAAACATATTCCACATTCTTGAAATTCGAAGCACCGAATATTCCAGTACCTTTCAGGAGCTTATGCTTTCTAGAATGTTTGGGTACTTGTTAAAGTCTTCCAATGGCTGCTGTGTTTTAGTTCTTTCTAGAATGTTCCGTGGTTAGGCCATAGGTAGGTAGGTACTGGATTCGGATCCCAGTCGAGGTATGGGATTTTTAATCCAGATACCAACTCCACACCCTGCGTGGGTGCTCCGAAAGGCTCAATGGGTAGGTGTAAACCACATGCACCGACCAGTGATCCATAACTGGTTCAACAATGGCCATGGCTTATGCTATCCTGCCCGTGGGAAGCGCAAATAAAAGATCCGTTGCTGCCAGTCGGAAAAAAGTAGCCCATAAAGTGGCGACAGCGGGTTTCTTCTCAAAATCTGAGCTAAAGATTTGGAGAGTCAATGTGAACTACAATTTCCAAATAAGCAGAAACTGGATGATTTGTTTCGAGATCTCGGGCCGACGCGGTCTAATGCAGAGTTTCTAACATCAAGACTGATGGAGTGGAACCTTTTGGACAACGTTTGTCGAATGACAGCTGCTAGGAAAAGACATGAAAGGTTCTCAAAATATATTTCGGTTAAAGATGATTTATGTTTCTGTAATAACATTGACAACGTTTTTCAAGAACTGGATATTGGTCATGGATCAAATGCTTGGCGTCTTTTCATAAACAGTTCCTCTCGAAGTCTCAAATGGTGTTCTTCTGAACAATGAAAATCAGTATCCAATTGTGCACTCTGTGCATATAAAAGAAAACTACGAAAATTTAAAATTTATGTTTAAAACTATAGACTACAACAGATAGAAATGGCAGGTCTGTTGCGATTTCAAAATGATTAGCTTCTTAAAAGGACTCCAAGGAGGCTATACAAAACATTCTTGCATTATTTGCCTGTGGGACAGTTGTGCTAAATCTCAACACTACCGCAAAAGACACTGGCCTGAAAGAGAAAACGTTATTCCAGGCACACAGAATATAAAGTACAAGTTCTTGGTAGATTCTAATCTAAACGACAAAACCATGGCGTAGTCAAAGTCGTATCCCTGCACAAGGCAGAGTCCAGAGGACGTTCTGCACAAAGTCGTGATAGTTTCCATGGTCCACTATGGGGTGAGTTGCTAACAGGGGGACCGGCAGCGTACACTTTCATCCTTCCTGCACCTCCCAAGGAGATACGGCAGTGTATATGTCATCCGTCCTGCACCTCCCAGTCCGCAAATACACACCCGCACAGAGACCAATGGAATACATAGGACTGTGATGGCATGCACTCATGAATCACCATGAAAATGGTGATGATATCAGGTGTTCGCGAAAGTCCTTATGACTGTACCGCATATCAAACTTGGGCTTGTCAGTCAGTTTGTAAAAGCACTGAACAAATAAGGCGAAACTTTCAAATACATTTCTAATATGTTTCCACATCTGTCAAAAACTAAAATCGAAGGTAATATTTTTACCGGATCATATGTTCGCAAGATGCTTCAGTCACAACTATCTGAGGAACAAATTACATCAAATGAACGAAACGCTTCCAGGGCCCTGTTCCACGAAGCAATCTTAGCTCTAAGATTACCGAAAGCGCATAACTACCCTATGCACTTAAGTTGATCTTAGGACCAAGATCGCTTCGTGGAACGCGGCCCAGGTCGTTTAGAGAAGTGGTTTAACTTTTCTTGGGAATTCCAAAAGTGGAAATTACGAACAGTTAATAACGACTTACGAAAAACATGGATGCCGGATGTCTTTGAAATTGCATTCCCTCCATTCTCTCTTATGCTAAATTTCTTCAGTAAAATATGGGTGATATTAATGAAAACACGGCAAAAGATTTGACGAAGGTATATCAGCTATGGAAAGAAGATATCAATGGAAATGAGACTGCAACATGATGGAGCGGGCAGCATAGCCCAGTGGTACAGTGCCCGCCTGATGCGCGGTCGGTCTAGGATCGATCCCCGTCAGCTAACCACTGGGGTTTTTCTCGACATAACCATATGTCCGACGCCGATATAACCGTAATCATAATGTGTTGAGTGCGTCGTTAAACAAAACATTAAAAAAAAGGAAAAAAAAGAAAAGAAGCAACATGATGGGTGACTGTGGAGGTTGATACATGATGACTCATCGTGTCATCGACGAAAAGTACCAAAAACTGTTAACTTGTAATATATAATCTTTGCGGTTGATTTACACCTGTATAGTAGAACATGCAGAATATCTATGTAATATATGAGTTAATAAATGCCATTAAAAGATCCTTCAGTATAGAGTTCTATATACATGTGTATGTCTTTAGAGTGACAAATTTCATAAATTTGTAAAACATTTCCTAAAAATTGTGAAAGTGAGAATTCAAATAACGCTCTAGAAGAAATACTGACATGTTTGTAATCAGTACACTTTAACTAAACATAATCAACGCAAAAACTGACATAACTTTGAACTTTCTGTGACTGTGTATAATTATTACATATAGTTTTAGAGAGGAAAACCTCAGAATTTTCTCATTAGTGTCATGAGATCTTTGATATGCACCATCCCACAGGCAGGATAGCACATACAACGACTTTTGATATACCAGTCGTGGTGCACTGGCTCAATAAATCACGGGACTATTTGTTCGCAATCAGTCACCGTGTTTTCACTTGAGTCATCTCGTTTATAACGTAACACAAACTACTGGTGTTTTATTGTCGGAACCCTCCCCATTACCTTTCTCTGAAGACTACGAGTTAATGTTACCAAATCCAATAGCTGATGAAAAATATATCAACGAGCTTTTGTGGTGTCATTAAACAAAAACAAACGGACTCTGTCTGTCTGTGTGTCTGTCTGTGTGTCTGTCTGTCCCTCTCTCTCTCCACATCTCTCACCCTCTCTCTCTCCACCTCTCTCACTCCCCCCTCTCATTCCCCCTCTCCCTCTCCCCCTCTCTTCCTCTCTCCCTCCCTCTCTCTGCCCCCCCTCTCTCTCTCTCTCTCTCTCTCTCTCTCTCTCTCTCTCTCTTTTTCTGTGTGTGTGTTGTAAAAATATATATGCGATATTAAAAGGAATATTCCTTTGTTTTGGTATTAATTACACTGATATTTGTCAATATTAATATTTTACCTCAGACTTCTTCTGATCTCTGCTAAAATGTATTTGAATTCTGAAAGGATAATTGCGCACCATGGACATTTGAAACATGCATAGGAAACATTCATTCACAATAGCCTCTTTGGCAGCACCAGGTTTCTCAACGAACACTAGAACACATGTTACAAAAGTGAAATATATAACATAATATTTCCAGTTTCGAGACAATGTTCTGCGGTTCCCGTGGAATCGTGTAACAGAACACTAACGTGCTTTGTTTTCCTTCGTTCCCTTAATACGGAAGAATTGCATTATCCTGCAAAAGGGGGTCAATCCAGGTTTGAGCCGCTAACACACCGCAGAAAGTAATTCGTCAAAGATGAAACTCCATTACCGATACCGTATGGTGCGCGCAGTCTGCTGCAGGGTAAGCTTAAATACACACAAGGACCGAGCATTTAATCCTCAGAAGGTGAGAGAGAGAGAGAGAGAGAGAGAGAGAGAGAGAGAGAGAGAGAGAGAGAGAGAGAGAGAGAGAGAGAGAGAGAGAGAGAGAGAGAGAGAGAGAGAGAGAGAGAGAGAGAGAGTAATGATAGGAACGTCGGGACCGTATTATTTTGTTTTAGCATAATTTCCGTTAGAAGAATGATCAATGGAAGACGACAAACAACTGGTTTTAGCATACATCCATCCCTACGTCCCAAAACTCAAAACTCAAAACACACGTACGCACACACGCACACTAAGCTCACTAACTAAAACAAGAGCATAAACGAGAAATATACTCTTTAAAGAAAGTAGGGACATTCTAATAAGAATTTACAATTACCAAAATTGTAAGGTATGTTAGCAGCTGTGAATGGTTATATGATAATTGTGAATTAATTGGACAAACATTAAAACTGGTAGTTCAGTATTACAGTAGGTTTTATGACCTCCAAAGATCTTGAAGGACGACTGGTGTCAGAAGTGAAAGCTGAAAGTTGACGCTTTTTAAACTTTATCGCAAATTCAAACATGAATGAATGAATGAATGAATGAATGAATGAATGTTTAACGACACCCCAAATTCAAACAATAAAAATGACTAAAACAAAACAATAACAACTTTATGATCAACAGAATGACAAAGATTGACAGAAATAATGTTCCACCTTCCTGGAAATTGTCAAAATGACACCCCACGCTCATGTACGTGGCAACTGCGTGATGCACGTGCAAACTATGGGATGTGTTTCAGTGTGTTGATAAACAGACCTAAGTTATAAGTCAATGAAAACCGAAATCGGTATGAGCCCGTCAAAAGTGTCCCACTTTCAAAATAATAGCTTTTTTTTTTTTTTACCTGGATAAGCCAACGTAGTAAAACCAATGATGAGTGCGGCGGCATATATGCACCAAATGTAATGGGATTTTCTGTTCTATATGCTTAAATAATAAACATATTGCAGGGAATGCCGCTTTAACGACCCAGTGGATAGATGTAAGGCCACAGCACGACTTCTGTCTGACTAACCATAACCCCCTGTACAGACATTCCAAATAGTTGAGGTGTGTGTCCAGTACAGCATGCGTGAACCTAATTGAGTATAAACACGAAAATAACTATAAATGAATGAATGATCTAGTTTTGTGATACGATTACGTGTCCATTAGCCAGTGTCGGTAACCGAACTGGCGTGTATAAGGATGTTTCACGCATGAACGAGTTCCCTTCTTGTTATAGATCACAATGTGTCAATCATCTAACATAACTGGACATTCACTAGATGGACATTCCGGTGACCAACGCCACAAGGTGTCATGACGTACAAAATATAGGTCCTAATGAAACGAGTTCACCACCGGCCTCGGTGGTGTCATGGTTAAGCCATCGGACATGAAGGCTGGTAGATATGTCCGACGCCGACATAACCGTAATCCTAATGTGTTGAGTGCGTCGTTAAAAAAACAAAAACAAAAAAACAATAAAGGCTGGTAGGTACTAGGTTCGCAGCCCGGTTCCGGCTCTCACCCAGAGCGAGTTTTAACAACTCAATATGTAGGTTTTTCTGTCAGTAACTACTAACAAGTGGGCAGCATGGCCCAGTGGTACAGTGCCCGCCTGATGCGCGGTCGGTCTAGGATCGATCCCCGTCAGCTAACCACTAACAAATGACTAATTAGTAACTAACCTACTGTCCTGAACAGATAGCCCAGGTAGCTGATATGTATGCCCATGACAGCGTGTTTGAACCTTAATCGGATCTAAACACGAATATAAGTTAAAATGAAATAAACGAGTTCTCGTTGGCACTAATGTTTTAGGTTTAGTTTTAGTTTTAGGCTTGACCTGATCTGGCCTGGCTTTTGATTTTGCTTATTTATTTATTTATTTATTTAAATTCAAACAATAAAAATGACTAAAACCAAAACAATAGCAGCTGTATGATCAACATAATGAAATTGATTGACAGATGACAGAAATAATGTTCCACAGTGATTAATGGACCTTTCTGGAAATTGTCAAAATCGAGAATGACACCTTACGCACGTGTACGGGGCAACGGTGTGATGCACGTGCAAACTATGGAATGTGTTTCGGTGTGTTGATAAACAGACCTGAACGTTCGTTACTGGGATGTCCGATCAAAACGTATGTTCGGTCTAATAGTTGATATTAACATTAATATTTCAGCTTCCCCTACCTTTTTTAAAGAGTATATACATGTTATGATGAGGACACTCATTTGTACGTCTACAGTTTAGAAAAAACAACAGGGCAGTAAGAACACATGACGCGGATGGGAGAAGGTAAAATAGGTACTAAAATACAAATGTAATCGCTTGACATTTCTAGAAACCAGTATTGCTTCCCGTGAACCCACAAATGACAAGACTAAAGATACACGCGAGAGAATAAAATTGTAATGGGACGTATTTAAGTGAACAGATGCACGTCATTGGTGCAATACGTCGTGCAGTAATGTTAGGCTCAGACTGCCAACTGTCAGCAGAAAGTTGACCAACTCGACGGTTGCGTTGTAATTTCGTATTACTAGTTGTTAGATAAATGAGTTGTGAGATAAATTGTATCTAATTCTAGGGTTAGACTGTCAACTGTTACCACGATGTTGGCCAACTCGTTACCAGTGCACCACGACTGGACAAAACCTGTGGGAAAGTGCATATAAAAGATCTCTTACTGCATTAGGAAATTTTTTGCGGGTTTCTTCTATTGACTACGAATCTGAATTACCAAATGTTGCACATCCAATAGCCAACGATTAATTAATCCTTGTGCTCTAGTGGTGTCGTTAAACAACACTAACGTCTTCTTCGATAGTTACGTTGTAATTTTCCCAACTCCTATGACGGGTGCGCACAGATTAACAACTAATACCAGTGTCAGACTGTCAACTGTCACGACAGAGTTGACCAACTACGGTTACGTTATAATTTTACCAACTCCTTACTTAGACGGGTGAGCTCAGATTAACAACTAATGGGTTATACGACGAGAATCGAGTTGTAAAACGCTCAGACTAGCAACTAAACAGTCGTAGAACTCGTGACAGCAAAACTTTGGCCAACTTTCTGCTGTCAGTTAGTAGTCTGTCTCTAGCATTAGTCTATTGCAAAAGGTTCAGTAATTGTGTTCCTGTTCTAGGCAGTGCTTCGTGACTTGTTGATCAAAGATCATAGAGGGTGATGTCGTCTATATGGGAAATTGCATATAATCTGAATGATAAAAGCTGTTAACGCATTCGCGTGCATATAATCTGAATGATAAAAGCTGTTAACGCATTCGCGTTCATATATCTGTACAATAATGAGTTCAAAGGATGTTTTGACAAGACCACGTCTGCTCCGATGAAACAGTAAAAAAATTTTGTCTGCCTACCTGCCAACCAAAAAAAAAAGAAAAAAGGTTTTTTTTTTCTCGTTTTTTTTTCTTGTTTTTTTAAACAAATCTCGACTGACAATTAGGAAAACTAGGCCTGAAGTGATACATTAACCTATATTATATTAAACCATATTGATCGTGTTGCATTATGAGCTAACATCCTCACAATAATATCGTGCAATAAACCATCAGACTAGTTATTCAACTGTGACAGAATATCTGATTCCATTTTGTGAATACTAATTATTATTTAAGCAATACTTAACGACTCCTAAAAGTCAAAGTTTGTTTGGTTTAATGTATCGACAGCACGTTGATAGATCAATCATCGGCTGTTGGATATCAAACACTGGATGATTCTGAGATATTTCGACATTACTAGAAGACATTGATTTATCAGGTACCGGCTATTGGATATCAAACATTAGTAATTTTGACATATTTGACGACTCTTATGTTACTTTCATTTCATTTTTAATTTATGTTCGTGCTTATATCCAATTAAGGTTCAAGGACGCTGTCATAGTCACACGACTCAGCTGTCTGGGATGTCTGTCCAGGACAGTGGGTTAGTTTTAGAGAGAGAGAGAGAGAGAGAGAGAGAGAGAGAGAGAGAGAGAGAGAGAGAGAGAGAGAGAGAGAGAGAGAGAGGATAGAAGAAAGTGTAGTGGTCTTACTCCTACCCATGGAGTCATTAAAACAATTTCTGGATGGGAGCCGATACCGGGTTATGAACCCTGTACCTACCAGTCTTACGTCCGATGGCTTAACCACGACACCATCAAATCTGGTGGCGACTCTTATAACCATCGGTCATGTCTAGTTTGGAAGAGGTTATCTTGGGAGGGAGATGAACAAGATGTTTACCAGTAACTAACTATACAAATATCGTCATAAAATCATTTCCTGCGATCTGTATCCACGGCGACGCATGAAAGCCGAATACCATTTCGCGCGCTAGTTGTGGTAATAATGGCGGGGTAATGATGAACTCGAACTCATCTCGACAGGAAGCAAAGGAAAACAATCTAAAGAAAGGTCTAAACGAGCATGGAGCTTTGCAGGACTTACAGCCTAAATGGTCATATAGATTGGATGCGGTGCATGCGTGCGGTTCGACTAAAACATTTTCAATGAGAGCGATGTTACGGCGCGCGTCAGCAAAACGGGTGAGTTCAGCCGCAACAAAATAATCGTATATGGTGTATATGCCCAAACCACAAGCGGCAGACGTATCATTTTTTTTTATTTTTTTTTTTTGGTTTATTTAACGACGCACTCAACACATTAAATTACGGTT